>JAPYYR010000495.1:0-43437 GCA_030523065.1 Aphidius colemani
AAAACGGTCTGTCAGATTATCTTAAAAATTGGTTTACGTATAAAACCAACTGTCCGACGTACGATCCGCATCATAATTCCGCAACTGGAACGTCCGTTGTCCTAGACATATATATATATATTGAAAAATTTTTTTTATATATTACTTTTCATTTTTTAAAAATTATTTCTTGAATAATAAAAGTAATGAAAAACATGAAATAATAATTTATATGACATTAATTAAATGCTGATTAGGTATTATATGTGCTATATGAATCTCGCATTGAACTACGTAATACGTACAGTGATATAGCCGCATTGAATTCAAATCCATTTGTGTCTTATTTTGTTGCGTGTGGATCTAGTGATCGATGTTGCTGAATTAAATCGGTATATATGTTTAATAAACATTGTGAGAGAAGAGGTTCTATATCTGTCGATATTTATATATATAGGAAGTCGAGAGCTATAGATAGAGAGATAAAGTGTGGGACGGAGAGAATCAGTGGCGGCTTAGGTACAACTCGTACCAAGTTAAGTATCGATCGACTGGAACTGCTTGTCTATGTGAGCAACAGAGATATTCTACTCGTTCCATTCTGATGTCTCGCCGGGCTCGTCGCCATAGTAATTAGCCCCCGGGTGCGTTTTCGCGAACTCACCTATTCCCGGGGCTGCAACGGTATATACTCAATCATATGATCATGTCACATACAAATGTCTCAAATTATTTATTGTTTTCATCTAAATCCCTATATATTTTTTCAAATATTTTATTTTCTATCATTGTCCAAAAATAGTAGATAAAAAATACGATCTATTTTATTACTTTTAATAAAATAAATAGAAAAAGGATTTTTTAATTTAATAAATTATAATTCCATTGGTTAATTAAAATATGTTTAAGCTAATTATTTTTTTTTAACGAAAAATAATATTACTAGGAAATTAAATTTATTAAATTAATATTTTATTAATTAATATAAAATATAGAGGATAGTGGTCGAAAATGAGCACCTCCTTTCCCTATATTTATGATTTTTTTTATTTATTTAATATTCATCTTTCATTGACGATGCTTGATGGATAAATTGCGAGTCGAATATATAGTAATTGTATAAATTGAAGGATTACAGTGTGAATCATCATCATGGTATATTAAATGTAACATATTTATTATCAAGGGTGAACCATATCACTCATCAAATTTTGTATTCAATGCTTATCGGATATGGCTATAATCAGTTGGCCTGTATAAACCAACAAAAACCCGATTCTTTGACTCTGTTAATATGTCTCCCTTATTTTATTTTTTATATATACACCCAGCTTGAATTTAATTCGTAATTTACGATTGTTCACAATAAAAGAAAATACACACTCTCGATAAAGTACTCGGGGAAAAAAAAAAAAAAATAGGAAATAAGCCAGGATACACACAAGGGCGAGGGGAACAAAGAAATAATCATAATAATTGTATTAAAAATTTCTTTGTTGTAAATCAAATTTCCCATTTATTTATTGACTTGAAAATATTTTTTTCATTTTAAATTTTTCATTTTAGTATTTTTCGGTTGATTCCAATTTCAGTTATAAATTTTTTTTTTACAAATCTATTCTGCAGGTAGCCTGCATGCAGTTTAATAAATTTTTTTAATATTCCAATTTCGGTAGACAACAACAACACGCGAGAAGATTTTTTTTTTTTTTTTTTATCATTGGTTTTTATACATTGGTTGAACGTGATATATTTCATATCATAACATTTTTCCAATAACACTGATATCTACATAGATCCGAGTCGCATCTCTCGATAACTCGTTAATCTTTTTTGTTTTTTTTTTTTTAATTTTTATGTATATTTAATTTATTTTTTAACAATTAAAAAAACTATATTTATATAAAAATCAAATTTGTTTTGACTACAAATATGATGAGATGAAAAGTTGAAAATAAAAACTCTTTATGCTTAATTTAATATTGATAATAATTTATTTTTAAATGAAAAGTCAGATGAGGCAACTGATGTGCAATTTTCAATTGACGCAGATGTTGTCTTATTATGAATATGAAGAAATTATTGTTTTGGTCATCGCAAGCTCATGCAAGCTCTCAATCACATTTAAAAAACAAACAGAAAAAAAAATGCACAAAGTATAAGTTAACACACAATCACGTATGAGAAGAGGAAAAGAAAGCAAATAATGCAAAAAGATTTTTAAAAAACCATAAAACTTCACCATAGGTAACGATAGTTTGTGCTCATCTGATTGTGCTAAATTTATTTTCTGTTTGTGCGCAAGTGATATTTTAAAAACGGAATTAT
The DNA here is from genome assembly GCA_030523065.1 of Aphidius colemani. Classification (NCBI taxonomy): domain Eukaryota; kingdom Metazoa; phylum Arthropoda; class Insecta; order Hymenoptera; family Braconidae; genus Aphidius; species Aphidius colemani. The sequence goes on from JAPYYR010000495.1 coordinate 2,308, forward strand.
CCGAATAGTATTCGAGTCAAACTCGTACTTGCATATTGCTACTGGTGGTGATGGTGCTGGTCATATTGCTGGTGTTGCTGGTGTTGGTGTTGGTGATGGTGATGCGGTCTCATCGAAGAGATCTCACTAGAATCGATCCAATACTCAACCCAACTACATCACGATATACATATCTATATTCCCATATTTTTTATTGACTCTATTTTCCTTTTTTTTATATACATTTTATTTTCTTTGTTCATTTGAGTATACTAGTTTGGTATTATTTATTTTTTTCATTTTATTCAATCAACGAAATTGACTATTTTTATTTTCACAAAATTTTGTGGTTTAGAATTTATTGATGATCGTTTTACTTGTTGGTCGATAAGAAAATAGCACTGCTATCTCAAGAACAAAAGAGACAGATAAAATTTACATCCAATAAAAAAGAAAAAAATATAAAAAGAGACATCATTTTGCTTCTGTAATACGTGATTCTTAAATCTATCAAGTTTCATGATGTATTTATATAATTTTTAGAGCTTTATTATTTTGATAAATAAAAAATGTATAAAAAATTATATAAAATATTAATAAAACGACCCTATCAAACTATGATATTTCGACCTTGATTGTAATATATATATAAATATTTTGTTTAACGCAAGCGCATTTTGTGTTTGATCATGTCTCACACAAGGAGCAACCATACAACCCATTCCAACATCTTCAGCCGTGACCCCCTGGAAAGTTGCTTTTCACTTTCATGCCCTCAACACGTTTCACTTATTTTTTATTATAACTCTTTTTTTTTTTTTTTTATTCTATTTCGATATCGTTACCTTTAGCAAATTACCAAAACGTTACAACAATCATCACATGATTGTTTATTTATTTTTAAATGTGATAAATTTAGCATGTAATACAGTAGTTGAAAACAATCAGAGCAGAAAATATGATGTTAATGTTTTTTAAATCTTTTTTTTTTTAACAAAAAAATAAATCATAATTTAATGGAAAGATATAAATTTATCTTTCACATGCATATGCTTGTCGACACTTTGAAGTTCTGCTCTGTCAAATTCAACTGTCTAGTACATATGAAAATGAAAAAAAAATAATAATTAATTTTATTATATTTTAAAGATTATATATAAATAAGAGAAAATTAAATTATTAATATGAATTTTTTATTGTAATTATATTTTCAATTAGTTTTTATAAATTTCTTTTTACAGTTAGTCTCTTAAGTACTGTGCGCTTAATCTTAGCAAATAAAAGTAGGTAAAATAAAGCAAATAGTAAAATCCTCCCTGAGGGTAATTTGAAGAGAAAAAAAAATTTGCTATTTAAACAAAAAAATAATAATAAACGTCGTGAATTGAGAATAAAGAAGGTCCGAACAAAATTTTCGACAAAAAATTGATATTATCAAAAAAAGCTCTATTTTTCTATGAACAAGGTTACAGTAGATTATCGTAATCCTCAGGAAAGGCATAAGAGTAAAAATAATTTTGAAAAAATAAAAAAAATATATATCTTGAGCCCTGGGGAGTGTATAAGATCAAGTGATGTCTCGATGGAAACTTCCAACGAAGAATTCGCGAGTACTGCATGTTGAAGTATAAAAAAGCAAAAAAAAATTACAGGAGAGAGCTTGAGAGAGCAAAAGCAAGAGAAAGATGAGTAAAAAAAGTGAGAAAAAGACTTTAGAATCTTGTGATTTCAAACAATCGATATGGTTGCCAGCTGGGCTTCGTTTTTCCCGGGGCACCAACCAAGCCCATCACGTTACTGTATGTAAAAGGCCACGATTTCAACCGAAAAGACACGAATTTTCCACGATATTATATGTTCGGAGGAATACGGTGAATTAATTCGTTCTATGATTCGCAGCACGAACTGGTCTATTATCCGAACATTGCGAACCGGCCGGTCAGCTGTAAGTCGAGCTGACTCTACCGCAGAAGAACTGCTCCGAAACAAGCCGGGGTATCAAAAAAATTAATAATTTATCATAAAAAAATTGTTTTATAATACATTTCTTTTTTTTTTTCTAATTATAAATTACATAGTAGTGTTAACTCACATGAGCTTTAATGTAACACGCCAAATGTATTAACCAAGTCTGATAACAAAAAAAGGAAAAAAAATTATTAATACAATGGTAAATATATAAAATGCAAATAACTAATATAAAACATAACAATTATGATTAAAAAAAGGAAGAAAAAAAAGAAAATTAATATAATTAATGAAAATTTGCAGCGAACAAAAGGCAAATCGTTGCTAAGTGTTTATTTGACATAAAAATTAGATTGACATGATGATTTTTGTCTTGGGGGCCAAAATAACACCTAATAGCTATTAAAATCATTACTAATTTTGTGTTAATTTTTGTGTTTGTGAACAAAGAAAAACATATATAGCCATCTATACACGTGAAAGAGAATTTCGAAAAATAATAGAGAAATAGACAAAGGGCAATAGAACAACAGAGATAAAATAAACGATAGAGTGATATAAAAGAGTGAGTAAGTGAATAAAATTAAAAAAAAAAAAAAAAAATTAAATAAAGAAATAAAAAAGATTGGCAGCTAAAGAAATGCACATAGAGTCTAAAGAGTAAGTGAGATATGAAAAAATACTGAGCAGTGGGTCTGTTGGGTGGTAAGGTGGGGAATTAACGGGGCAAAAAAGGGGTTAGAGACGAAAGGAATAAAAAAAAACGATAGAGAGAGATTTGATGAGAGAGAAAAACGTTAGATTATGAGATAGAGAGAAAAAGAGCGAGCAGGCAGGAATAGAGAAGACGACGACAACGGCTGTGCTTGTGAAGCTGGCAGTCCAACTCGCACGACCTCGCGACACGGATCGGAGCAATTTTGCTCGTAATACACTTACACAAACACACACAGACACACAAAAACGCGAGAGATAATTAAAACGATAAAATAAGAGTGCACAGTAGTGTCTATCCAGCAACAAAAGAAATTAACAAAAAAAAAATTATACAATTATTGCAACAAAACGATTGAAAAATTGATTCGATCAAGTTCCATCAAGTCCAGAAGAAACAAACTTATAGTCACAATTTATATTTATACATTGAGAGTTGAAGAAAAAAGGATTGTTAATTTGGCTATTTGAAAATCATCATAGAGCGTGTATAGCAAAATGTGCCTGGATTTTGGAGCATTCGCGGTGGTTGGTTGAAAAATTACACATACATAACACCAATACAATTTACACTCTGTGTTTCTAAGGGAAAAAATTGAAATGAAAAAAGTAGTATAATAAAGAACAGAAATATAAAAAATAAAAAAAATTACCGGTGAAATAAAAAATAAATTATTTTAACGTGTGAGACTGCGTTATAAAAGGTATATGAAAAGAGAGAGAGTTTTGCGTCAAGAAGACAAGTTTTTGTGTGTATACATATATATATGTGATTAATACAGTAACACACAAGGGAACCGGCAATATTATACCTCGAAAACAGGCTGATCGGAAAAATTGAGTAAAGTACTTGCAGACACGATCCATATTAAACGCTCGTGACAAGCGTGAATAGCCTTGCTTCAAAATGAAATTATTATAAAAAATTTTTTAAAATAACTTGAGATTGACAAAAGAGTCATATTTTAAATAAACATACTTGATATGATAATTGAGTATTGTAAATAGTCAGATAAATTGTGATGAAAAATTTCTGATAATATTAATGGAATATTTGACCTGAAAGGATGATAGAAGAGAGCATTTATTTCAAAAAATTTTTGTATATAAATTGTCTTATTAATAAGGGACAAGTGTGTTTTGAATGAAATAAAGGAATTAAATTAAAGGAGGTGAAGTTTTGTGAAAAATTATGTGATTAATCAATAATTACATTGTTTTATTTAAACAAAAAATTTATATTCTTTACATTTTCCGACGAGTGCAAGTTTTAAGTGAATTTTTGTTTTTCAATTTTATATTTTGAATAATTTTTGAAATTGTGAAGTTGGGGTGAAGTCATTCCATTGGATAATTGATTAAATACAACAATTGAAGATAATGTATGATTAAAATTATTTAAAAAAGTTATATTTCGAAGAAATTTTAGAATCGTCCAAAAAATTTTTGATATCACAGTTTCACTGGCTTACCGACCGGTCGTTGCATCGCGCGATCGACCGATAATTTTCTGGTTATATACAAGGCACAGAACCCAGGGTGGCAACAAGCTTCCAACAATTTAAATGCATCTCAATTTAAAATTTAAAAAAATATATTTATTTAAAATAAAAAATTATTTATAAATTGTAAATATATTTTTTTTTTCAGTAATTTAATTTTGATATTTACAAAAATAATAGTTGAATAATGACTGGAAATATAAAAGTGCATCAATTTTTTTTATGAAAACTTGTGCATTGAGCTGTGTGTTACCAGTGTGAAATAATAACTCGAAAAATAAAGAAGATTATCACTCAATTTTAATAGCAATTACAAAGTCGTACGAAAATAAAAAATATAAATTCAAGAATCATCAAGAAATCAAGCAACTCTCTCAAGACCGGGCTTATTTTTTTTTTCCAAAATAATTTTTTCTTCATCTTGAATCCACTTGACTGTGTGTGTATGTGTGTGTGTGTTGTGTCGCGTTTTAAATATATTTTTTTCTTTCATAATTTATATATTTCTCAAGATTTTTTTTTATGACTTTGTCTCGTCTCTCTGTTACGCACTCATCCTCAAGTCTGCCTCGTATCAAGACAATTTGACTGTGGAATTATTGCTACACACAAGAAATCGACTGTGAGTTAAATTTGTATATTTTTTTTTTCATTTTATCGCGTGTGTAAGAAAGGGATAGGCTGATATTATAAAAAAAGCTAAAAAAAATCAGCAAAAATCAAGAAGAAAGAAGAAGCAAGAGGAAATATTAAGGAGTGGAATGAAGAGGCTACTTTTTTAGAGGAACCCATAAGCGATGACCTTCGAAAAATACACGAGGCTGTTGGAAAAAGTATCTTTCGGTTTCCGTGTCGAGCACGCGACCAAAGCGGCGCCAAACTCAAGAAAATAATATATAAATATACGTGGCTCATCTGAGCCTTGAAACGGTATATCCTGTCACCAATTCATCCATGCTTTAATAATAAAATTGATAAAAGCCATAAGCATTATGTCAAACGAATAAAACACAAGCTTCTCTTGAATTTCTTTAATCTCACTGCGATTCTCCGAAAATATTCAAAACTAATTATCAAATTATTGTGTGTCCATATTTGTGATAAATTTTAAAGTTAAAGGAAAGAAAAAACGATGATTTGTTTGTCAATGATTTTATTTAAAAATAAATATTTGCTGAAATAATAGATAAACAAAAATGAGATAAGATAAAAAGGATGAAAAAAAAAGTATATGCAGACCCTTTAACGTGCCTTGGAAACGAAGAGATTCCTCTCGCATATCATCTTGATCGAGACTGTTCCTCTTGTTACCTCTGTGGAACACTACGCAAGAAGAATTGTATGTACCCCGCCTTTATTAAACCGGTTTAACTTGGCTTCGTGAAACTCACGTTAACATTGGTTGCGTTGTGGGAAGCATGAGTCCATAAAAAGAATGATAAAAAAAAAAATATAATAAATAAATTATATAAAATAATAATATTTAAAAAAAATAAAGGTAATAAAAATTTACAAGAAAGAAACGGCGTTACACAAGAGTAATCGAGGAAGAAATAATAAAAAATTAAAATATTACACCAAAAGTAGTGATACAACAACAAGACACAAGTGATGAATTTAATATTAAATTTTGCTGATTACAGAAAATATTAACTAAAAAAGAAAGAGTCAAAATTTGAGTAGAAACTAAAAACATTGAACTGAATTAATTAATTAATTAAAATGATAAAAATCGTAATTAATAATGCAAATAAAGATAGAGATTTATTCAACAGTTAATAATTTGATAATAATGGATGAATTTGATGATGTTTATTATGATAAAACTGTTAAAATAATTAAAAATAAATAAAAACAAAAAATAATTAAAACTGATCATATAATCTAATGAAAAAAGTATTGTACGTAATTAGTAATGAAGCAGGCGAACGATTCGCCGAAAACTGCCCAACTGCAGTCAATTGTACTGACAGTAAGGCAAGGTCATCAAGAAATATACAATCGTCATCAGAATCAAATTGAAAATACAATAATTGATAATAATAATAATAATAATAATAATAAACCAACAATAATAACAAAATCACAACAACAAAAAAATTGTTCACCTAAAAAAGAAGAGCATGATTTGAAGAGTAAAACTTCAACTGTCATGTCACGGATGCTTGCAATTGATGCTGATAATTATATGCTACGTAAAAGTTCAAATAATAGCACGACAACATCAACACCTACAATAACAACAACAACATCAACAACAACAACAAATAATAGTAATTTGCCAATGTCAACAGCTCCAGTAACTGTAGTGTCATCTTCATCTTCATCATCATCATCATCATCATCATCATCTCCAACATCATCACCACCTTCATCATCAGCTATAACAATAAATTTATCATCACGTGGTTATGTTGGTTATACATTAAATAATAATAATAATAATAATAATAATAATAATTGTCAACAAATTAATAAAACAACAAACATTCAAATAGTTGATGAACAACAAAAAAATTTATCATTAAATCCATTTGATAACTTGTCATGCGCTTCATCACCTGGCAATGAGTTTGCCCAATCATTTGCTTCCTCTGTTGGTCTTTCACATACCCAACAAAACCAGTCAATATTGCATGGTAACAATGTCGACCAACAACTTCATCATCATCATCACCACCATCATCAACGCAATACTACAAAATCACGCAGTATTGCTGGTGGTTATCAACAGAGTCGTCGTATAAATAATCAATCTCAAATGAATAATTTAAATACATCATCATCATCATCTTCTTCAAATGAAGCCAACATTAATAATAATAATAACAAAATTTATAATAATAGTAATAATATTAATAGTAATAATAATAACAACACCAATAGTAACAACAGCAATCATATTAATGAAGAAAATGGCTGTGTTTCACCCGTCCTATTCACAAATGATAAAATCAACGACTCGTCCACTTCCTCATCTTCATCATCATCGGTATCAGTAGCAACAGCAACAGCATCATTGACGTCTTGGTCATTTAACAATCAGAATAATAATATCAAGAATAATCAGCCATTGATTGGCAATAATCTTGATGGTTTAAATACACCGACTCCTAATAGTAATATTGTTGTTAATGATAAATCATTAAAATTGGCCGGAATCCAATTGAACCATGATAATACATCTAATAAAATAAATGATTATTCAAGTAATGATATTGTTGATATAAACAATAAATATACACCAATATGTGCACGTTTATTATCATTTCATCATGATTTATGTTGGTGTAAAAATAGTTTTAATAGTTATGAAAAAAGTGTTGTTAATAATAATAATAAATTCACTGATTTATCATCATCATCATCATTATCGCTGAATATTGATGATAAAAAAATTGATAGGGATATTAATAGTGATAATGATATACTTGTTGATTGTGAAAAAAAAATTAACAATGTTATTATTATTAATAATAGTAATAAAAATAATAATGATGATTTAATACCGAGGGATAATGGCAATTGCAATAGTCATAATGGTTTTATGAAAAATAATAATTTTATAAATGACGATTTAAATGATGATAATAATATTAATATTAAAAAATTAACAATTTATAATAGTAAAAGTGATTATTGTGATTATAATTATAATAATTGTTGTTGTATGTGTGGTACAATGTGTCCTGTAGACTGTCATGCCTGTTTTCACATCGTATGCACGAAATTCAGTGGTCAACATCTGTGCAAATGGGATACCAAGGGTCATGCGCTTCTCGGACAATTATTTGACAAGGACAAGGTCAGTACAATAATATTATCTTTATGTTTTTATAATTAATCAATTTAAAATAGAATTATTTTAATTTTTCGTGGCGAAAATTCAAATTGGAAAAAAAATTTTAAGTAGTAAAGGTCAGCTATGGTCAGCCAATATTGAGCTTTTTATTTCCCCGTGAGTTTATGGAAAATTTCGAGTGCTTTTTGCGGAGGGATAGTTTAAATAAATTACGGATAAATTAATTTTGTTGTTTTTAATGTTTTTAACCGAGGGGGGAAGGGGGGGAAGGAGGGTAATTATAGAAAAAAAAATTTAAATTATAATTTTTTGTTATTTGATTTGAAGATAAAGAATGGTTATAGAAAATTAAAAGTTTATATCATGAAAAATACTCAGGCAAATAATTTAAATGACTAAAAAATAAATTATTCTTTGCAAATTATAGCTATATAATTGTGGGTGTGAATATTTTTTGTTCACCCTCTTTATCATTAACTAGACCTCTGCATCATTATAAATTTAATCGCGTCCATTGAACTTTTTAGCCAGACCGAGGCCACATTATCCTTGGACTACGTTGTCGAGACAGTGACAAATATTTTCACTGTAATCAAACGGTGTCATTCACACTGCAATTAGAACACGATCAATGTTTTAAAACAGTTGTTGCAATCATTCATTAAATTCGTCACATAAATTCAAATTTTATTCTATATTATATTTCATTGTCTTAAAATATAACCACAATTTCAATTTTTTATTTTCTATAAAAATACATTTAATTTATTATCACAATTCATAAAGAGAAAAAAAAAAAAAAAAAACTTATTTTATCATTATCAGTGACAGCTGTTACACAAAGTGCGTTAAAAAATAAAAAAAAATATTTTAAATTTTTATTGATATTTTAAATACAATAAATATAAAAATATTCATATAAAAAGTAATTAAATTTATTGAATTTATTTTGTGAAATTATTATTCAAGTGAAAAAAAAAAAAAATACTTTTGATAGATTTAAAATTTTATGAAGCATGCAAATTTTTTATTACGATAGAGATAAAATATACTCTCTTTTGATATTAATTTTGTGCTCATTTAAAAAAATTAAAAAAAAACCAATAATAAATTTAACCAACCGGATTGATGATGTGAGAGTGAGAAGATTGAGAAAATGAGTTTGTAAAAGAGTGATAGAGTTTTAGATTTTAACAGTTTTTACAGGTTGGTGCGTTCAAGCAGAAAATAGACGATCGTTACGAAACTAAATTGTGAACGAAGGGGGTTTTATATGTGTTTTGTATATACATGTAGCCAGAAAGCAGGGCAAAAGCTGGCTAGTGTGCTTGTAGTCCAGTTTTTATTATTTTTTTATTGTCATTATCATTATTTTCACGTCCCTTGTGTGTTTTTTTTTTTCATTTTTTTTTTTTTTTTATTCAATATATATACCCCCATAGCTTAAAAACACACACGTGTATTATTATTTTATTTTTTATATTTTTATATTTTATTTTACCCATCGGACAATTTATGGACCGCCCTAGAAAGCTGTAAAACTAGTGTTGTTAAAACTGATGATTTAGACCTCACTAACATTGGCTTCCATTCTACTGCAGTTATATATCTTTGTGCGGGAGCATTTTAAAATAAATAATAATAAGAAATTAATATCCTGTAACGAACTGTTAGCTCGTGCAGACTATCTTACATGACACATGTTTTAATAATAAATAAATAAATTAAATACTGATGAAACACAAGTAAATAAATTAGTTAAAAATGAGCTTTTTTCTTTATATTATTAATATCTCAAATTCATTTATGGTAGTATTAATGAGATCGTTAAATTTTTTAAATATAAATTTATAACTCGTTGGTTAAGTTGATTTTTTAAAATTTTATTAATAAAATTTTATTTAATGACTTTAAATTATTTATTATAAAAAGTAGTTATTTGCACTCGTCTTGCGAAATTGTTTTTTTATTTTTTTAAATATTTATTTGTTTATTTATTCATCTATTTATTTATTTATTTTATTTTATTTAAACATTCATCTATTTATTTATATACATAATTTTTTTTCAAATATAAAATGCAAGTTTTAGAGTTGTATTAATATTTAAAATAAAAATAATATAAAAAAGAACCTACTTATGAAGTTTAGATAAATTGAGAGAGACACATGTATTTATCCAGACGGGTATTATATGGATTATAATAATGGGTCTGTCCGACTCTGATGGAATTTATAAACTTGACTGTATAAGAAGAGAGTCGGTTTTCTAGCCTGATATTACTTTTACGATTTGCCAATTAGCATTTTCTTCGTGTATCAGCTATATACACAACTAAAATAAAATAATAAAAATAAAAAAAAGTCGTAAATTTTGGATTAGTATTCCGGTGTTCTCGTCACATCGAACGGTTTGCTCTTTTATTATTTTTTAACTTCTATAAATATACTCTTCTTCTCTTCTTCCCCTTACAAAATTTTTGTTTTTTTTTTTTCTACTTTTTTTTGGCAATAATTTTTTCGCCTTTGGGTTTCACTTATTTATTACTATTTTTTTTGTTTTTTTTTTTTAAATATTATTAAATTGAAAGAAAAAAAATAAAACTTTCTTAAAAATGTTGTAAAAAAAAGAATTTTTAATATTTTAAAAAACAAACTATAAAAGAGGAAAAATAAAAGATGGATAATTTATATTTTGAAATAAAACAAAAAGGTTTTTGATGATGAATTTTTAAAATTGAATAAATACAGTTGATTTTTCTATATTTTTAAATAATACAAATATAGATATTGATTAATTTTGATACTTTCATGTACGCATTTACCATACAAACGAGTTTTAACTGATTCAAACATCACGTCTTGAAAACATTGAATCACGTACATTTATCGTTTGTGACTTGAAGGTATCATCTAAATAGCACAGTTGGGGATATGGATAGAGCTTGTGAGCTTTAAGCTTTCTCTATAAAATTTGATTGAGTTAACCATAGGTTTCGTTTGTTTGCTTTTACTACTGTGAGATATTTTAAATTTTCATTAACGTCTGCAAACGAAAATCTCATCAGCTAATTGTATTAATTTTAATTTGACGTTATTACTTAGCTTAATAAACGTAAAATATTATTTATTTTAGCCATTTAATTTATGCAATTTTATTCAATTTAGTTGAATCAGTTATTCACTTCATGATCCAAAATTTTATCTACAAAAAAAATAATTTAAAAGCTTTATTTTGATTAATGAAAAATTTTATTTATTATTATCAAAAAAACAAATTAAATATTTATGAAAAAAATAAATAATGGAAAATTAAAAAAATGTACAATTGCTGGAAATATAGTCTGTAATTTAAAGGTGTTATTAAATTTTTTTTTTTCTAAATACAAAATTAAATATAAAAAAAGAAAATGGTAATATCGTTTGTAAAGAAATAATTTAAATTTCCATGAATGCCACACTTGAGAGCTCTTCCCGCGATTGTTTTATCTGTTTCTTGGATGAGTGTCGTCACGGTCGTTGCATTTGAGGTTGCACCAGGGACAAAATGTGAAGAAAAAAAAAATAATTTATATATATAGAAAATCAGATTTAAAAAGTTGAATTATATTCAGTAAATTATGATAATTTTTATTTAATTATTATACAATTAAATAATTTATTAAAAAATTATTCAAAATTCAAAAAAAAAAAAAAAAAAAAAAATACAATTAAAAATAGATAAGTTTGCTAAATTTAAAAATTTATAATTAAAAAAATATTAATCAAACTAATTAATCAATTGATTTATTAAACGATTAATTTAATTTTTTAATTATTTCCCGAAATTTTCTAGAAAATATCAACTATTCTCTGTGTAAATATTTATTTATTTGTAATTAAAAAAAATCCATATAATTCGTAATTTAATATACTCTCAAAAATAGTTTTTTATGTTATTTAAAATTTTTATTTATAAATATATAATTTATTCACTGAAATAAAAATTTTATGTTTTTTTTTATTTGATGATATTTATATATATTATTATGAAGAAAATTTAAAAATTTCAGTAGCTGAGAATAGTATATTTATGATGATAAAAAAATAATTTTAAATCAGTTAAAATATATATTCTCAATCCGTTATATAGCAAAGCCTTTCCAATTCTGTGACTTCGATATCTCACTGCAAACAATCGTGTTGTAAATATGTCACTGGCATTTGTGTATGGGTGGTAATGTGTGTGACCTCTCTTTTATTTTTTATTCATTTTATATATTTTTTATTCGTTTTTTTTCTTGTCTTATTTGATGGTCTAGCTAGTAGTAATATAAACTGAGATGAAACTGTATCGTATCTCAAAATACAAGCCACTTAATATCATTCACATTGCCAGAAAAGTGGACACGATTAGTGTCGTCCTTCACGAGGCAAATTTAATAGCCAAATAAATTATGTCCTCTTATACCAGTCTGTATTTCATCGTTATCGTTTGTCATTTACGATTTTTTTTTATATATATTTTACTGTATACACATGTCTCTTCAACTCACAATCACTTACATACATCCTTTCCTTTTATTTTTATTTTTTTTATTACTTTATCATAATTTTAAATTATTAACCAACACTCATCAACTGCACTTGATAATTTAATTTTTTTTTTTTTTTTTTTTTTTTTTTTTTTTTTTTATTTTTTTTTTTTTTTTTTTTTTTTTATATTTTTTTTTTTTTTTTCTTTTTTTTTTTTTTTTTTTTTTTTTTTTTTTTTTTTGACTTCTTTTGTTATATATACTTGAAATTTTTTTAAATCATTTTATCACAACCGATAATAGCCAATCGAATTTAATTTGTTTCTTCTTTTTATTTTGAGAAGAAAAAAAAATATAAAAAAACTTATTAATCACTTGAGACTAATGACATCAGTATAATAATTATTGAAAAAATATATATTTGATAAGTAATAATGACAATAATAAATAATTTGATTTTATATATTTTTTTTTTAGCCTGTCAGTGAATGGACAACTTTAAATGTTGTTGAGTGGATGTCTGCACTAAATCTTTATCGATATGCTGATGTATTTAAATCAAAGGACATCAAAGGTGCTGATCTTGTGCACTTGGATAAGGATAAATTGATGGTAATAAAAATAAATTTATTAACTATTTTAAACATATAAATTACTAATGATTATTTTAGTTTTGAAATATGCATTTTCAAATATTTAAGGTCATGTGATAGAAATTGTATTCAGGACTTTTATTGCTGTCAATTTGATGATTATTTACATTGCGTATTATGAATACAGTATAAACAGTTATCCCACGCGATTTTTTTTTATCCCATACCTAGACCATTGCTCCAGAAGGAGAAAGAGACAATTTATAAAAAAATAAAAAAATAAACATTTTTAAAAAAAATACAGAGGAGTGTAAGAGAACGGGATTGTTGGCCAATAATCTCGATTCAGCACGATGCTAAAGAGTATTTTTATTATCTTTTCTTTCTATTCACTTGGATGTGTTCTCCTCCTGAATGTTGATGTCACAAGCCCCATGGAATAAAAAAAAAAATAAAAAAAAAAAGGTTTATTTAAATATTATTTGATGTATAAAATTGCAAGGCGACTGAGGTTTTTTTTTTTTATTTTTTCTTCCTTTTTCATCAGTGTAAAACTTGATTAACATACTAATCGTCTCGTAAATTGTCATCTTGAATTTGTATATTTTCCGTGTGTGTTAACTAAAAAATTGTCTACCTTCATCTTTCACATCCCTTCTTAATTTAAAATTTATTTATTTTTTTCTCTTTTTATCTTGAATAATTTTACCAAAGACTTGTCCTTTCACTTTATCTATACTCTTTTACCTTCATTTCAAATGGTCTTTTTTTTTTTTTTATTTATTTATTTTATTCTTTTGTATCTAACCCCTTGGTACACTCGTCTCTTTGCGTTCACCGTGACTTCATTTTGTATCACGATCTTTTTACCGGCGCAAGCGAATGTCACGTTTCGTTTGGTCACAGCAAGATATCTTTTATCCCATTTTACCTACTATCTCATCAAAGATTCTCTTTTCTTGTTACTCCTTTTTCTTTTTTTTTCATTTGTTAGTTATTGTCAACCATCCGCGAGACTAGCAATTTTTTTTCTTTCTTTTATTTTTTTCCATTCCATTATTTATTCAATAAATATAAATATAAAATATTCAAACACCATGTAGTCTATAATGCAGGATAAAAATTTAAATATATAAATTGATTTGGTTATTTTAATTTTTTTTGTGCACAGAATATGGGAATCAAGGATGAGTTCCATCAGAAGAATATATTGTTGTGTATTGAGGAGCTCTGCCGACCAACATCATCATCATCTACAATTGATCGTGGATCATTGGCAAGTGATGATGACACTAGTTCGTGTGCTGATTCAGCAATTGAACTTGGTAACACCGGTGTTAAACATGATCTTGTGCCACATAGTTTCAGTGTATTAGAAAAATGTGATAAATGCAATAAATATCTTCGTGGATTGTTGCATCAAGGATTTCTTTGTCAAGGTAATTATTTTGTGAAATTTTCAACGCTCAAACAATAGATAGATTTTTTTTTATTTTATTCATTTGTTTTTTAAATATATAAGATTAAAAATCAACAGAAAAAATCATTTTAATTATAATGTCTGACCATACATGTCTGACCATACACATCTGCAAGCACTGATTTACTTATTTAATGCGGAAATTTAAAAATATGTGGAAAAAAAATATTTCCAATTTAAATTTAATTAAAAATTTCGTAGTACAAATAGTAAAAAAGATAAAAAGAAAAAAAATACAATAAAAAACAAGCTAATATATCATTTAGAGTATAATTTGAAAAAAAAAAAATTCAAGTCTTTTGATCTAGTCGACAATAGATGTGCTTTTTTTTATATTTTTTCCATAGAATAATATATAAATATTAAAATTCATAATTATGTATTATTTTAAAATAGTTTTTTACATATATTATTTATCTATTTTATATTTTTTTTTGTAGTCTGCGGTTTGGTAGCCCACAGAACATGTTCAGCAACGGGTCTTCCTGCCTCTTGTCAACCACCAGACAGCGAAGGTCGCCAAAGCCGAATAATTTCAGGTTTGAATAAAAAATAATAATTAAACAAAAAATATATATTAAATTTTATTTTCTACAATGTAAAATATATTAATTATTATTTTTTTTTTTTTTCAATTTTATCAAATTTTTTATAATTTATTTTTCATTTTTAAAAATCATATATTATTAGCTGTATTTTTTTGGAAGGTAACCACAACAGATATTAAGTGTAATTTTGCATTAATCACTGTGACTAAAACCACGAAAAAAAAAACAAAATTTAATTCTTCATTTAAACCACAAATATAAAATTGCAAAATTATAATTATCTTACATGTTTATTTATATTTTTTCAACCAACAAAAACCACATTGCAAGTTTCTTAAATTTTTCCTCATTATTAAACTCATGTGAATAAAAAAATATGATTTAATCAAGATAAGTTAATAAAATAAATAAATAAATATTAATTTTCATACGTCTATTATGACCTTCACTTAAATGATGTTAGATAAGAACAGATAAAACTCGAATGAAATAAAAAACTATGTGATATTTGATCTCTCTAATTTAAAAAAAAAAAACATAAAAAATCAATTTTTTTTAAATATAAATTTTAGATACTTAATAAACAATTTAAAAATAAATTATCTTTAGTTTTTTTTTTTCGTTAATTAAAAAAGAAAAACAAACGTGATGATTAAAGTTTTTATTTTTAAATTTAAAGTTAATAAATTTAAAGGCTAATATAGCAATTTCTAACGAGTAAATTATATAAACTTTATTGGATATTTAAAACATCGAGAGGATTAATACAGTTCACCTCTTGCATTATAATATGGAAGATTTTTTGAAGGACAAAAAAAAAATAATAATTGTTTTAATAAACGTTGCATGTGTGTTTTATTTAAAAATAAAAATAAAATAAGTTATAAATGTAATTGACAAACAATGTGTTCAACAAGTAAAAATAATAATTTAAACAAAAAAAAAAAAAAAGCCTATTAAAATTTATAAAAGCACGTGATACATGAATGATAAAAGTTTATGTCATTTTCAAGTTAACAAGAGCAAACCTCGTGGTTTCACTATGAGCCTAGAGTCAGTTCGTGCATAAGACATACCATTTCTTCCTTGTTTTCCATTTATTTAATAAACAAAGAACGCAAAGCTAGAAATTTCTGAAAATTGGTTCATAGATAGAGCAAACCCCCCTGAATATTATCCGTATTTCAATTTCCCAACGGAAATTTTTGCTATCGAGTAGAACGCTATGAGCCTAGAGTCAGATTCGTGCATAAGACATATCCTTGATTTTTTTTCTCACGTGAATTTTCATTAGTCAACAACAATGCACATCTCAATTTAATTTGATATAAAAAAAATACGTTAATAAAAAATAGAGCCTTATTTTTTATTTAAAATGCAATTTTCATTCTTATAAATTAAATATTATTATTTATATTTATCAGACATTGATGATGCTTAAGAAATATTATCACTCGCTCAATTTATACCAGTGAGAAATTCAAATTGTCGTCATCATCATTTCGTCAAACGATGCATGCATTTATATACTCTGTGCTAAATTTATATCTTTCTCTTTTTTTTTTTTTAAATATTTATTTATGTTTTTTTTTTTATTTTAAACTCAACGAATGGCGCAGTCAAGTGCATATAACCGTAGCTGAAGGGGATATGTGGGTGTCGAGCTATAGAAATGAATTTTGTTTCTTTTTTTTTTTTTGCCTCGTTGATGTATCCAAACTGTCGGCTTGAACCGCATAATTCATGCAACTAACAATTGAAGTAATTCAGTGTATATTCATCATGCGACATAGATACACAAATGAAGATTAAATATTTATTTTTATATTTTTTTATTGTTTAAATATGATAGGTTGTTTAAAATGGAAATAAAATATAATCATCTGTAGTTTAGACAGATATGATTGAGGCCATGTGATTAACACAACTTTATCTTACTATTTTTAATATTTATTTTTATACTTTCAGTTATTTATTGGTAAACTTGAAAAGAAAAAAAAAATATATACATGATTGATTACTTTGCATTTATTATAATAGTAAAAATTTAATTTACATATTTATTCTGATTTCTAATTAATTTGTTCCATTTATTTATTTATTTTTTTTATTACTTGATATTTTAATTATAAATTTAATACGAGTAATAAATAATATATGACTTTGAAATATAAATTAAAGCAAATCATTGTATTTTAAAAATTTATATTAATTATTATTCTTTTTTTTTAATATAGTTTTTGGCCTTGCACTCTGCTCGCAATTTGACGTTACAACAAGACAAGCACCATTTCTGGTTGAACGATGTACTCGAACTCTTGAAGAACGTGCAGAATATGATTCAACACTTGATCTTTACAAGGTCTATCATAACAGTCCACCGAATGAACAGATTATTGAATTACGAGAGAAGCTTAATCAAGGTAAAATGTCATTAATAAATAGAAATATATATATATATGATGTTAATTTATCATTATTTTTCATTAAAGATATCAATGCAGACATCAGTTCATACAGTCCTCAGTGTGTTGCAAGTGTATTAAAAAAATTTTTACGTGAATTACCAGATCCAGTTATTCCTGTTCAGTGGTATGACAGATTTTTAAAAGCTGCTGGTAAGATAATACATGAAATATTATTTTTAAAAAATAAATATTTAATTTAGTACATATATATTTGTAATAATTAAAATGTTAATTAATTCATGAATAATTTTTAATAATTAACTTGTACAATTGAATCATATTAATTTTGTGTGTATATGTATTTTTTTTTTTTTTATTAAGATAATCTTGCTGGTGCAAATACCGATGAACAATGTGCTGCAAAATTAAGTCAACTAGCAAGTGAACTTCCGGGGCATCATAAAGCTACATTATATTATCTGATGACACATTTTTGTCGTATTTGTAAACTACAACATTCACGTGGATACACTGAACCACCAACATTACTTGTACAAGTACTTTGTCATATACTTCTTCGGCCACCTTGGGAACAAATAATGTTAGTATTATTAATTATTTATTTTTACATCATGACATTAAGTAGCTAATATTATTTAATAATGTCAATACACTCTTGTGTAATATTAATTGCTTTATCGACAAACTTTTCATCATCCTCTTTAACAGCCCTATTTTTTCCTCACTGCTACTTGACTGTAATATAATTATTTAGTTTACCTTGTTATTACAATTACTTGTTTTTGTTTTTTAATTATGAAAATTCAATTATTGATTACAGAAAAGTTGTACATAATACAGAGGCGCATATACGTATTATTGAACTGTTATTACTTTATGGTAATTGGGGTGAAAAACTGCCGGGATTTGCAAGTGCACCACAACCACCACCTCGAAAAGTATCAAGACCACAATTTCCAGTTATTGAACGACCTATGTTGGTTGATGAAGATGGTGGCTATGGTGGTTCAATCAGTAGTGAAAGACCAATAAGTACTGATTCAAAAGATTTTCAACAACAAAAGTAATTATTATTTATTTATTTATTTATTTATTTAGAAGATAATGATAATAATACATATGCAAATGATTTGAAATACAATTAGTTTGAAATTTAAACAATTAGAAATCCAAATAATTCGAAATGCAATTAGTTAGAAATCGAAATAATTCGAAATACGAAAAATTTGAAATGCTGCAATTAGTTCGAACTTGAAATAATTCAAAATACAAATAATTCGAAATCCAAATATTTCGAAATGCAATTAGTTAGAAATCGAAATAATTCGAAATACAAAAAATTCGAAATGCAATTATTTCGAAATTTAAATAATTTAAAATCCAATTAGCGATTTTTTTTTACAAACGATACACATTTTTTTTGAATGTTGAAACACTTTTATTTGTATGTATTGTTATCATTATCGTTTGGAAAATTTAGTAGTCTTTTAACTTGACTCATTTTGCCATTCAAAATCACTTATATTTTTTTTTAATCGTGTGTGTGGTCTTGTCTATCGATAATGATACAGTCAAAAGTTTTAGTCAGTGATAGATGATTAATTTTTATTATTAGTATTACAACTACGCAGTTTAAATATTTATAAAAAAAATATAAATAAATAATGAAATTAAATTCAAAGTTAGTTAGAAGTTAAATTGACAAAAAATCAAAAAATTTACAAGTTAAACAATTGTTATGATAAAATAAAATTTAAATAACTGATTTGATTTGAAGAAAACATTAATTAATTATTCACTATTATTATTTATTTATTTTGAAAATGGAAAAAAATATAACATAGAACGAAAAAAAAAAAACGGATTATTGCATTGTTAAATGAAATTTAAATTTTGACCTAAAAATTTAGCATATGAGATATGAATTTTTAAAGAAATATTAAAATTTTCAAGTGTTTATGAAAACAATATATATATATATCATTGTTTAATTTGTTTGTTTTATGTTTTTTTAACTAACAAAATTTGTACCAACTAAGACAGATTTGTTAATAATAATAAAATGATATTAATATTGTTTAAAATATTTATTTACAGACCTCGTACATTGCAAGAGGCTGAATGGTATTGGGGTGACATAACACGTGAAGAAGTTAATGATAAAATGATGAATGCACAGGATGGTACGTTTCTAGTTCGTAATGCATCATCTGGAGGTGGTGAATACACTCTAACACTACGTAAAAGTGGTTCAAACAAGTTAATAAAAATATGTCATAGAAATGGTAATTATGGTTTTTCCGAGCCATATAATTTCAGCTCAGTTATTGATCTTGTTGATCACTATCGTAATTGTTCATTGGCCCAATACAATTCAATACTTGATATAAAATTATTATATCCAATATCGAAATACCAAGTTGATGAAGATGTTGCATCAATAAGAGATGATGTACCAAATTTAGTACGTCGTTATCTTGAAATATTTAATGACTTAAATGTATTAGAAGCAATGATGCATAAATATAATGATGAATACAAAAGAATAACATATGAAATTGAAATAAAACGTCAAGCAACTGAAGCATTTACTGAAGTTATTAAAATGTTACAATTACAAAATGATTTACAACAGAAATATCAAGCTGTAGCACAACCACATGAAGAAGAAAGCTTAAGAAAAAATACTATTGTAATATCATCACGTTTAACTGGTATGACTATTAGTCAAAAGCAATTATCAAAAGATTTAGATGCACAAATAATAGAACATCGTAAATTTGAACGTGAAATACAACAAGCTAAATTTGAAATGAAACAAGTTATTAGACAAAAAGATATACTTTTACATTGTTTATTGCAAAATAATGTGTCAACAACAAAATTAGCAACATTAACATTTCAGCAAGGAAAAAAATTATCAATTGATGATCTTGGTATACAAGATATACAAGAATTTGATTTAAGTATACATGAAGATGAATCAACATGGCAAAATTTTGATTGTTCAAGATCAGATGTTGATCGTGTATTAAAAGGACGTCCAGATGGTACATTTCTTGTTAGAAAAGCACAAACTGGTCAATTTGCATTATCAATTATGTAAGTTGTCATAAATATTTCCATTGTATTTTATTTATTAGTTAATTTATTTACTAATATTTATTTATTATTAATTTCAGGTGTAATAGTACAATAAATCATTGTATTATTTACGCAACAGAACGTGGTTTTGGTTTTGCTGAACCATACAATATACACGAAAGTTTGGTGCATCTTGTAAAACATTATGCACAAAATTCACTTGAAGAGCATAATGATCAATTAAAAACAACACTTGCATATCCAGCATATGCAACTGAAGATCAACTTAAAAAATTATATGAACAACAAAGAATTATCAATGCGCTGAATGAGAATCAATCGGAAATTGATCCATTTGAATATAAATGAATGATTAAAAAAATTAATAAAATATAAATATAAATATATTTAAAAATAAATACATCACCATCGAATGATAAGCTACGTTTTTACAAAATGAAATTGAAAGAAAATACTGTGTGATTTTTTTTTTTTTTTTGATAAAAAGTGATTTAAAAAGTAATGCCAACGTATGGAGTATATACGTTAATCTACGCTTTAAAAAAGCGTAAATTACCCCGTAAATAATTACCCCGTCTGTCTTGCCACTTCAAGTCAGTACTTCCGTGAAAATTAAAACAAGTAAAATAAATATTTAAAGATAAGTTTATTCCCTATTAATTATTAAGTGTTATCCATCACATCCAGATGGATACAACAAATTAAAAAACAGTGCATTCACATTAGTGTAAAACAAAAAAAATACTGTAACGTCTTTTAAAAGCTGAAAAGTTTGAAACAACTCATCGCCATCCTTTCAAATTCATTCTCCATTGGTACAACGAATTTTTTTCTATAGAAAAAAAAGAAAAAGAAGGAGGTCCAAAGTGAACAGGGCGTCTAAAATGGACACTTGTTTTTTTTTTAATGTATATTTTTTTAACAAACCAGTTTCTCGTAATTTTCCAGAAAATATCTAATAAACATTTCGGGAAATTATTTCCAGAAAAGTTCTAGAAAAATTACATGTAAATAATAGCTGGAACTTTTTTTCGAGTCGACAAAAACAAAATTTTACATTAAAAAATAAAAGTGCTCATTTTATACACCCTGCTTACTTTAGATAGGCCACTTTCCTCTATATAAAAAAAAAACCCACAAGACGGAGAATTATTCATACGTAATCTAAGTGCTGTGCCAGCCCATGAAGTGCACCCTGAGTGAGTTCGCAAATTGGGCTTTATTGATATATATATATATAAAAAAAAGTAAACCTTTTTTTTTTTTGAATTTTTTTTTTTCTCGTAGATTAACTATCTGTGATTTTCAATCAATAAGATGAATGATGGTTTTTTTTTTTTCGAATATTTGTTGTTTCTTATATATGTTTCTTGCTATTAAACTTTTCAAATCACAAAATAATATTAATACTAGATAATAATAGGATAAAAAAAAAACAACTATGTAAAGAAAAATTATAAAAAAACAAAAAAATTAAGAAAAATTAAAAAAAAAAAAACAAATTGTCCTCGTGTTGAGCACAGGAGTTTAGTTGTCGATATATTAATACTTAAAATATCGCTTCAAATGTCAAATAAAAAATAATATGAGAAACATAAAAAATTTAATTATAAAAGAGGAAAAAAAAAAAAAAATTAAGCGTAAAGTGATGGTAGGAAGATAAAAAAAGAGAGACGGAGACTTGTCTCGTATCTCTTGTAATCAGAGCAATTTTTGTATTCATTTAAATGATTAATCATGGACCCAACGTAAACGTTGTAATGTCCAATTTTTTTATACGGTTAATCCGTGATAATAATATAGAAGAATGTGTGAATGTTTGTGTGATTGAATGCCTGTAAAATGAAGAGAAAAAGAAAAAGATATTTGATGAATTTATATTCATATTATAAAGTAAAAAAAATATATATTAAAATGATATATTATATATTAATAAATAATAATAAAACAAAGCATGCATGTTAGTACGCACGTAAATATTGCCCTAAATTATGTCATCAATTTCAAATAACAAGGGCTGGCGTTATTATTTATTTTTTTTTTTAAAATAATTATTGTAAAACGCCAATTGTGCTATTTACCTAATTGTTGTGCACGACGTAGAATAACAAATTGATTTCTTATCTATATTGGATTGATAATCTTGTCTTTTATGTTTAGTTTTTTATACAAAACAAATTTTTCTAAAATTTATGAAAAATTATTTTCTATTCATTTAAATTATTTTGTCTTTGTCGATGTTTTTTATTATTGAAAAATTATATTATTGAATTTTTTTTTTTTTTTTTTTTTTTAATTCTAATCAATGATGAATGTTGTGAAATTTATTGTTTATCGAGCGGTCAGTAAACTTTAAATTTACATTGACATTCAACAAAGATTATAGTTAAAAAGTTTAACAAGTATTTTGTTTGTTTGTTTGTTTTTTTTTTTTTTTTTATAAAAAATTTAGACGACAAAATAAATCAATGAAATTATGTAAAAAATAAAAGCTGAAAATTGTAAATAAAATAATAATAATTAACATGATTTAAATAACATGAAAGACATGGATTAATATTGAAGGCAATGATGATGAGATAAAATAAAAAAAAAAATATATAGACAATTAATTTGTAGAATTAAAAAGAAAATAATGAAATTAAATATAATAGAATCATGATTTAATATTGAACATGCTCGAAGAATTGTAATATATGTAACATTAATTAGACTTAGAAGCTCGTTTATTATTATTTTTCTTTTTTACAAAGTTACGTGCAAAAAAATATGAGGGGGGTTTGGGGAAGAAAGAGATAAAAATTAACAGAGATTACACACAAACGTGCTGGATACAATTTAAGTAGTTGCAGGCAATCTGTTTTTTGACTCTTTTTTTTTCTTTTTTTAACTGAAATATATTGATAAATAATAAAACGTATGAAGAAAACAAATAAATTAATTATATAAATAGATAACAAATGATGTATTAACGCCACTTTTAATAGTGCTGGTGACAGTGTTTCTCGAGCACACAAAACGAGCGTACTACAATTTATAAATGCATGTGAGTCTCTTGAAGGTGCTCCTGTGATAATAATAAAAAAAAAAATAAAAAGTGAAATTAAATAATGAAAGAAAACTTGAGTCAAATAAATTGAGATAATTTTAAATTTAATTACTTTGATGTAATAAGACAAAAAACTAAAAAACTAAAAAAAAAATGAATTATGAGTGTGTGTGTTTTTTATTATTGCTCGTGCAATCATTCATGATGTTTCTCAAGTCAAGTTAATATTTTTCATCGGCTATTTGATTATTATAGTATAAAAAACAAAACAAATAATAAAATAAAATAAATAATCTCAATAATTGATGTCGATAAAAAGACACAACAATAATTGAATATTAATTTTTCCTAAACTTTATTTTTTCCTAAACTTTATAAATATATATATTTCTTAATTAAATAATTTTATTAACATCGTCATTTCGAAACGCATGAGCAACATGAAAAACTCAATTATATTTTATAAGAAATTATTCATTTAAAAATTTACTCCGGCTGGTTCGGTGAAGATATTTTTTTTATTTTTTTTTTTTATCATTTAAAAAATTTGCTAGGCTGGAAATATAATGAAAATTTAAAATTTTTATCAAAATGCTTGAAGCTAAAATTTAGATATACCATTGGGACATGTGTTGCCACAACTTGATCAAAAAAAAGAAATTTTATTTTATATTCTTATTTTATTTTTGTGACTGGGTTTTTTATTTTCAATTTTACACTTTTTTTTCTTCTCTTTTTTTTTATTTCTATCGAATGTGTTTATCGATGACGATGAAGTATGTGAATTTTAAAAAAATTTTATTCACCTTATTATCATTTTAAATTTTATTTTATATATTTTTTTTCCTTTTGTATCTTGCCTTGGGTAATATCATAAATGTACAATTTTTCTTTTGTAAGATTAGAATTTTTTTTTTTTTAAACTCAGTAGTTGCAGTAAAATTTTTAGTACAATAAATTGTCTGCTTAAATTGCAATATTTTAAATAACATCTTGATGTTGATTGCATTATAATAAAAAATGAAAATTAGATAATAAATGAAAAACAAAAAATTAAAATATAAATCCAGTTTACTGTAAAAGAAAGCTCTGGTATGTTTGCATTAAGAATAATTTGTTAAAAAATTAAATAAAATTTTCATGATAAAATGTAATATTCTGATAGATAATAATAATAATCATTTTATTTGATTTTTAATAATTAATGTAAACAGAGCCGAGCTTCGAAAAATTAATTAAACTGGGGCCCAATTAAAATGAAAAAATAAAAAGTCACTATTCATTGAAATTGATAATTATGTCAAATTTTTAAATTAAAAAATTAAAAACAAAACTGTATTTCATGACGAGAGTGTGGACTGATTGTCGACGGAAGAATGAGTAAACGTTGCCTTAGCTTTTTGTACAAGTTAAAAGTCGTGAAGAATAAATGTTTCTGTCTGCCCGAATGAACGATAGCTAAAGCAAGTGACACAAAAAAAAATCATCAATTAAAAAATAAACGGGCACTTAAAAAAACAAAAAAAACCGCCGATAGAAATTCAGAAAAATACCTAAGCAATCGTGCATTTACATTTGAAAATAAAATATAAAAAACCAACAGCAACAAATTAATAATAATTAAATAAATAAATAGACGATTGAATAATTACAAAAATAAAAAAATAAAAAATAAACGATATCGTCAATTGACGAGACTAAATAAAATGTCGATAATTTTTCTTTTTTCTCTGTATAGGTGTAATTTTTCAAAACAAAAAATAAATAATAAAAACAAAAAAAATATATATATATAATTAATATAAATAAGTGAATATGGGTAATCTCAATTATCAATGTGTAAGAGAGCTCAGTGATAAAATGTATGTCGAACAAGAAGAGCCTTGTGAGAAAATTGTGTTAGAAAATTGCATAAATATTGATTAATGAATAATCAAATCATGTTAATGTGAGGCGCAGAAAAATTACAAAAAAAAAGATAACAAAAAAACTACAAAATTATAATATAAAAAACAAAAAAAAAAACAATAAAAAAATAATTAAGTTATTTAAAAAAACAAAAAAATAATATCTGTAATCAACAAATAGCAATTCATAGCTGAACAAAAAGAAAAAAAAATATATATATTTAAATGTATTTAAATCCATGGGTGTGTACTAAGATCATGGATGATATACAAAATTTTTTATTTTTAAAATTGAAAAATGTTCAAGCTATTCTAGTGATTATTTAATTTTATTTAAAAAAAAAAAAACGATTGGGTTGTTTATTTTTGGTGTACACTTGATTCGGCATATTTCATCATTCAAAAAATTTTAACACCATCGTTGCTTTGTATTTGCAATTCATACCGAAACAGAAATAAAAAAAAGAAATGGATAAATGAAAAAAATGAAAAAAACAAAAAAACAAGAAATAAATACTAATAAACGTCAAGAAATAATAAAAAAAATTAATGGTTTTGTGTGGTTATTCATTGCTTGTGTTAAAAAATAGAATTAATTTTTCCTTATTTCTTGTTTAGAAAGATCAATAATAATTGGCTTTGCAGATAAAAGATTTCAACTGATTTTTTCCTGCAGTTTCTTTTCAGACAAATTAGAATAGCTGATTTTAAAAATTAATAATCAAATCTGTCAGCGAAAACTATGATCTATTCGTTTTCGCTAAGCTAAAAGTGAAAATTCTCCAAAAAAACGTTAAATACAATAGTTATCTAAAAAGTTTTGGCCTACGAGATGTTAGAATTCTTTCCTACCTCATTGAATAGCCCTCCAAATGCTTTACAAACGTAGGCAACAACTTTTTTGATATCCTAATTATTTAACGTTTTATAGTTTCGCAAAAAAATACGGCTAAAGTTTAGGCTGATACAATTTTCCATGTGTAGAGTTCACCCCAGGTGAATTTCGAAATGTGCATTTTTTTTTTCCTCCAAAAAAGGATACCCCCCAGCTGCACCGTAAAAAAAGTGGTATTTGTATAAGGTCAAAAGCAAGAGGGATAAAAAACGTACGTATTTATAATGCGCTGATAATAATGCGCAAGAGTGGAAGAAAGAGGCGCGAAGGCATTGCCGAGGGTAGGTGAATTGAGCACCTAACCGATTTTGAATCAGTAGTACAACACTATCGTTGGTCGGCCAATGTCATTGCTCACCGGTTCGCAAAATTAAATTGTCAAAAGTTTATAAATAAATGTGTATCTAAAAGCTAAAAATAATCAACAACTAGTATATTAATTATAAAATAAATAGAAATTAATTTAATTCATAGAAATAATTTGAAAATAAATAGAAAAAAAATTTAGAAATTTAATGAAATTTAAATTTGCACAATAAATTTTACATTAGAAAAAAAAATTCTATTGTTTTTATTATATTTATTTTTATCAATGTTCATTTCTCATGAGGATTTTTGACTAAAATAAATTATAATAATGAAAAATAAATGCAAGAAGGTGTTTACAAGTGTTTAAGTGAAGTTGGGGGTCGATGTGTTTTATGTATCAGGTGAAGTGTTCTTCGTGGTAGTCGAAAAGATTCTCAGACTGGCACGAACAAGTACCATAGCTCAATTTTTTTTTTTTCTTTTATATTATTATTTTTTTAAAAATTTTATAACAAACTTCTGAGAAGCTTATACAGTGAACTTTGAGTTATTGTCTGTCTTAATTTTTCATTCTCTAAAAAAGGCAAAAAAAAATAGGAAAAAGAAGAAAAGAAACTCCACATAGTTTTTCGGTCAAAACGTTTTTACCATATTTTACTTTTCCATTTCTTAATTCATTTTTTATCTTTTATATTTTATTTTTAGCTCTAGTTGTAGTTTTTTATTATTATTTTTTTCACCCTGAAAAAAGCTCTTGACTACTTTGGGGTAAATTTTTAGAAGGGGACCTCAGTGAATTTTGAGTAAGTGCCCTTCTCTGCAGCATAAGACTCACGTTTACATATATTTTTCGTCTATATCGTGTATTACTCAGACCCCCATCATTCCAATTTATTCACATACATGTCAACAAGCACCATACAGACTCAAGTGTCAATTTTCTTTTTTTTTTTTTCCATATTTCCCTTTGAATTTCTACGCTCGAGGGAATTATGATGATCATACATGTACACACTTGAAACTCAGACGAATTATTTCGATCGTGCTTTCATAACAAGTGAGTGAATTGTAAGTCATTCTAACGCTTTGCATTAATATTTTTTTATTTTTTTCATACCGTGAAGAAAATTAATGAAAAATAAAAAATAAATTTCAAGTGGAATTTTATTCATGTGTAAAAAATAATGGTGTCAATAAAAAGACAAATGAAAATTCAAAAAATCAAGTAATTTGTACATTTTTTTTCCTCATGAGAAATAAAAATACAAGTTATCATACGGGGAAATGAGTTTGACGTGGACGAACATGGACAAAATTGAAATTAAACGGAAGCTGAGGATACATTTGGAAACGAACTTTGCTGTGTCCTTAATTTATTAAAAATAATGAAAAAATAAAATAAAATAAATCCATTTAAAATAAATATTCATATTTTAATGTGATAATTAAATATTTTATAAAATTTTTTTTTTTTATTTTAAGCAACGTTGTTATAAGTTTAATTTTTTTTATTTATTAGGAAAAGTGTTTTTTTATTTTTATGATGTTAGAGCCTTGAATAGTGAGTGAACGAGTCATGTCACGTGCTGAAATTATCTTGGCACGCTTCGTGCAAGCGTTACAATATTTTTTATCATTTTTTTTGATAATTTTAATTGTAACAAAGTGTACAGTTTACGCCAGTGAATTTCCCGAGAGAGAATGTTGTGATCCAATATATCCAATACCAGAACCAACCAGTAAAGCACCTTCAGTACCAACACCAACTGGAAGAAGTGGTAAATTTATTTTTCTAAATTAATTCATTATGTTCTTTTTATTTTTCGTTTTTTAAACTTTCTAGATTTTTTTTATCTTCTCTCTCTATATATCTATCTCTGTGTCTTTTTTTTTTTTAAATGTATTTTCAAGTTTTAAACGATGCGAATTGTTTAAATTATTTTTTTTTCTTCTTTTTTTTTTACCATTGGCGTTAAATGAGCTTTTTGATAACTTTAATAGAATCTACAAAAGCGTAGTTTAAATTAAGTTTATTCAAACTTAAACGATATTTTCTATAGTTTAAATGTATATTTTTTGAAATATTTTTTTTTAACGTTTAAAAAAATGATATTAAATTATTTCGTTATTAAATTTTGTCGAGATGAAAATAAATTTTTACAAAGGATTTAATTATACAGTGAAGAATTTAGAAAAATATAGAATAAAATTTGTTTTTAATTATAATATTCATGAATTTTTTGTATGAAAAAAAATTAATTGTCGATATGACAGACATAATCGATAGATTTTTTCATTCACCACGTGTTATATGGCTGACCTAATTCAGCAAATGATGTATAATATTGATATTGCAATTTAAAATGATGCTATGAATTGATAAATTGTGATATTTGTGTCACAAAAGAGCAATAATTTGTCGGAAAAATAATAATAAAAATATAATACGTTGAATTAGGTGAAAATAATTAATGAAAAGTGTTTAGCTGTAAAATTTAAATGTCAATGAGTTGTGCTCGTTGACGTCGAATCATACCACAAAAAAGTACATCATATGAGCTTTTGAATAAGACGAGGGTATTTTAACATGACCTACATTTACAAACGTATCCTTTTAACCAGGTCACTTTAGGACAATTTTCAAACGCCTGTGGCTCAGGTCTTTTCATCTCGTTTATATTTATTTTTTTTTTCTGTGTTTAAAAATTATTTATTTTCTCTTTCTAGACTGACGTCAGAATACTCGAATAATTTAATTCGCTTTTGTATATTTTTTTTTCTTATTATTTGTAATAGTTTTCTTTTATTTTTTTTTGTTACTATTATGTTTCCGAGATGATATTGAGATCCCTTTTGTATATCGATCTAATTTTTTAAAATTTATTCGTTAATTTCAATGGTTTTTAATTGGAAATTTTCATCAACGTTTGTGTCGATTCGATGATTATAATTTTATCCAATGTATATTAATTTTCATATTGAAATTGTCGTGTTAAATATATTTAATTTATTTTAATTGCAATAATTGAATACTTGTTATCAAGTTGGTTCAATTGGCAAGAGACAAGATACATTTTTTTATTTGATGCTATTTGTATAATTTATTTTATGTAAATTAAATTATAAAATTAATCAAATGTAATTCGAATATGTTACGATAATAATTATAACAAAAGAAAATAGTTTTTTTAAACTTTTTTATAAATTTTAATTATTTTCATCATCAGTTATAATCTAAAAACTTTGAAAGCTTCTATCGATATCCTTAATTTTCTTTGACAGTTATTTTTTTTTATTTTTTAAATTTTTTTTATCTTATTTGACTCAAAGTTTCCGTTGAAATTAGAGTATCCTAGAAACAAACAAAAAAAAAAAAAACGAATTATTTTTCTCTGTCAGATTTTATAAAGTCAGTAAAAAAAAAAAAGTCCCGTGTTTTTTTTCAAGTTTCAGCTGAAGTGATTATAATAATTCACATGATTTCGTTGTAATTAAAATTTTTATTTATATTTTTATTTGAAATTGTTTATTTAATTTGTGAAATAACACAACGATGTAATTTAACGACTCGTAAAATGAATGAATATTGCAATAATAAAAATAATTAATAAAATATAAAAACAAATATTTCATAAAGCTTAGTGAAAAAGTATTTTTTAATTATTGATTTTCATTTTAATTAAGGATTTCA
The DNA here is from genome assembly GCA_030523065.1 of Aphidius colemani. Lineage (NCBI taxonomy): Eukaryota > Metazoa > Arthropoda > Insecta > Hymenoptera > Braconidae > Aphidius > Aphidius colemani. Next base: position 32,792 of record JAPYYR010000495.1, read on the forward strand.
ACCGAAAAATAAGTTAATTGAATTTTTTGAAGTATTTTTTAGCCAGTGAAAATTGATGGCGTGACATGTGACATATTTTTTTCTCTTTATATTGTTTTCATCGTTTGGTTTGTAATTTTTTTTTTGGTGGTGTTATAGATATACCGTATTTACAAATTGTCAGTTGACGTGACAAAATTGTTGTGTATATAGGTGTCAGATTATAAAAAAAATAGAAAAAAGAGGTACTTGGCTGAGCTATACTTATGGCATTGTTTTTATTTTTTTTTTTCCAAGTATAGATATTGAATTATCGAACAGTTTATGCGTCAATAAATTCTCAGAACGTTAATCTTTAATGAGATCGTTAAGTTTTTATAAAATAATCAGCATATTAAAATTAAATTACTAATAAAATAACACCATTTTGTTTTATGAATTTCATTGGAACAATTAAATTTATTTGTTGATAAAATAATTTAAATGTAAAAATACAGGTTACAGTTATTTAACCGCTTGAAGAGGTCGTTTCTTTTTGTTTATATTAAAAATAGGAATGAAAAAAAAATTCTGTGATGATAGGAAATGTGATCAATGCTTATGAAAGTTTATGAACATTGTGGAACACGTTGCAATATTCTTACAACAAGTATGCTAACATTATTTATGGAAACATTGCTGGTTCATGATAGTCTCAGTGGGTCGTGCTTTATGGCTCCTTCATTATGTCGACCTTATTAATTTATTCATTCACCAGACGATTGCAAAGCATCACTCGACTGCCTGTAGAGAAATTTTTTTATTTACTTATTTATTTTCAACCTGATTTTGTTTTTAACCTTAACTAAAAAATTATATGTCATATGTATATCTTTTAAGGCAAACAATTTTAACAAGTACAGGTATTTTAACGATTTATTTTTTCAATTATCATTGAGTGTCTACACTATGAATTATTAATTAACATACAACATATCAACATAAATAAAATGAAAGTTTTTTATTTATTTAATTTCTAATTCATATTTTTTTCACCCCATCAAAACATCTCGTTATACTTTTGACAACACTTATTAAATATTCAAGCAAAAACCATTTCAATTATCATAAATTCAATCGATATTTTGTATCATAAATTAGAGGTTGAAATTTATTTTAAAAATTTAATATTTAATTCACTCAATTATCTTTCAAGATAGTGGGTTAAAATAAAAATAGGCAGAGCTTTATGAAGAGATAATTATATACTTTTAACTCTGATATTTGTTTTACAACTTGATAATTTTTTTTTTTTTGGAAATTTAATTTTCAATGAATTACATAAATATTGATTTCGAGGAATTTTTGTTTATTGTTTTCTTAGTTATTTTATTATTTGAAAAAGTTAAGCAATGTCAGTCGTCGAATTACAAGAGATACTTTCATGAAAAAGGGTAGAGAAAGGAAATAAACTCATCACTGTTTTTTCTTTTTTGATGATTCACTGTACAAAAGAGGGATGCAATCGAAAGCTAAAAGTTTTTCTTCAACTTGATCGAATTAACTCAGCCTCAAGACACTGGGCTTGAGTAGAAACCAGAACATGATCTTTTTTTCTTTAACTTTTTTTTCCTTTTTTACTTTATTATCATTATACTGCTGCAAAATTCGAAGATATAGGGTGCCAATACACTATTGCTGAAAGTTTCAATGTTTTCATCTACACGTGGCTAAGCCAATTTCATTTCCTCTACAATTTATTTTTTTATTTCTCTCAATTTACTTTTCCTCTATATATTATTTTAAATGCACGTTTTTATTTATCAATTTCAGTAAAACAAAATATCAGGATGATTTCATTTTCAAAATAATAATAAAATTGACAATATTTTCTACAAATAACTTGTCAATAAAAACACTTTTATATTCGACATATTTATTTATTTTTTTTTTACATTTTCACAATTACTTTGAGCTTGGAAAAACGTGATCACTTTTAATTTTTTTTTTTCTTTTTTATATCTATCTTAAAGAGCTTTTATACAAAAAAAAAAGTGCATGATAGAAAAATATAAAAGTCAAGAAAAACGAAAGACAGAAGCCACCTTACTATCAAAACAAAAAATAATAAAATAAATAAAATGTATAAAAAAATAAAAAAAACAAGAGTGGATACTTGTTATATATCTATATAAAAAAATAAAAATAAAAAAATTTATATATATGTACTTGTAGAATCTTCGTTTTCTTCGCGATTTACGAGTTTCGTGGTGTATTTTTGAGAGATTCCATTGCTTTTTTCTCTCAGCACGTTCAGTTGGAAAAGAATAGAGTGATGTTCGGTCAAAAAAGCTAAAGTGAACCAATGATGAAAGGAAAAAAAAATAAACTAACGTGTTAAAAAATATATATATACATTTTTTTTTCATTATTTTTATAGGTTTTTTTACCTCGTTTCATTTTCTTGCCTGCTCATTTTACACACTTGCCATGACTCGAGTTACGATCGAAGAAGGTTTATTTTTTTCTTTGGTAGAAACGTTCCATCTTTTCCAGGAACATACGTTCTATCAGCTAATCATGATACCCTAGATTGCAAAAAGAGAAAAATATAATTTATATCCTAAATAGATGTAAAAAATGAGAAACAATTTTTGAATAAATTTATTCTTTTAACAATATTGTCGTGAAATTTTTATAAGTATACTTGGAAAAAAATTGACTTACTTTATCGTTGACTTGCCTTTATATTGATTGAGAATAATTTTAAAAAATTCTGCGAATATATTAACTTACCTTGAAGTCAACTATTTGTAGAATAAAAGTAGCTTTAAGTTGGCCCACTAGTGGAAAGCAAGAAACGATTATTGATTTAACGTCAACTACGGCCTCGTCAGGGTCAATGGAAATTTATATGTGAACTCTTATTTATAGGATAAGAAAAATTTGATAACTAATTGTATTAAAAAATACACGAAAAAAGCTCAATATTAAATAATAAAATTTATTTTAAATTCATCCTACATAGAAGTATACAACAATCGATAACAACATGAAACAATTTCTTATGTATTTCGATGGAAAACTTTTCTATTATTTATTTTTTTATTTTTTAATAAATAATGATGTTAATAAATATATTTTTCACATAAGAAATTTTATACGAAGTCGACTAGATGTAAATAAAAATACACAATTGTAAATCTAGTCTAATTTACTACTCATTACTGATGAGAAACAAAAAATATTAAAATAAAGTTTAAATTAAAAAATTAAATTTACTTACATGATAGATGTTTATGAAGAGCTTCAGGTATTATTTTATATATTTTTATATGTGGTTTTACTTTGCTAATAACACGAAGTCATGTATACAGTGGAAAACATTGGCAAATAACATTGACTCATGTTAAATAATAATTAAAAAAAATAATATTTATCTAGATAAACAAATGATAAAATTAAAATACGAGCTGCATTTTCCAACAGTAATTTTCAACATAATAAGTTTGAATGAATTATAATTTTCTGCTCTTATGTATTTTATATTATTATTTGATTTATTTTACGAGAAAATGTGTACACACATATCTAAAAATAATGCTTAGATTTTATGTATATATTTGTTATTAAACCCCTGGGAAAGTTGAGAGAGAATCGTAGAAAATCCACCAATAAATATCATTGAATTTTCCTTAGACATTTAAATAAAAATAATAAATAAAAATTATTCATTTTAATAATAATTTATTATATAATTATATAAAATTCATACACAAAAAAAAAAAAAAAATACTTAATTTAATAGATAATAAATTTTTAATTTTATAAAATTTAATTTATTTCAAAGAATATAAAAATACCTAATTAGTTTTTAATTATATCGGAGTAAAAATAAAAAAAAAAAAAAGTTCATTTATATTATTGAAATAGAAGCTTATTCAGGTGGAAGAAGAAATTTTTTTTTTTAATTTATTCAGCATTGATAATAATAATAATGAAAAACCATTAAATGAAAATGAGAAAAAAAGGGAAAAATATATGTAAAAAATGGTAGTCTAAATTTTTTTTTTAAAATTAATAAAAAAAATATAAATTAAAAATAAACATTAAAATAATTATGAGTAGGGTAAAATTCAGGTTGACAAAGACAATAGGAAGATGCAAAATTTGCATAATCTGAAATGCTTAACGAGGCTGATAAGACAGTCTGAAACGAGTTCTCACTTTGCTGACGAAAGTCAACCGAACAAGTAAACCAAAAATGAAGAGTGTTTGTTGATTTGCCGTTGGCATTCATTAACGATAAAATGAGATGAAATATATTTAAAATAATTGTATACATTGTACATCTCAAGATTTTCATGTGAATTTCATGATCTTCTTTACTTTGTTTGTATAATATACATAACATACATTATAATATTCACAAAATCATAGCTAGTTTGGTATTTTCAACAGGATGAATAACTAAGCAGCTAGGATTAATGTGAATTATGTATCTTACATATTTTAAACTTTATTTTTTCTTTAATTTATTTTAAACTTTTTCGTGTTTTACTAATAATAAACCACTGTATTCCCAAACGTATTGTATAAGCGGTTGTTGACGAATAAATTTACCAAAATTAAATGCATTCAATTTAATAATAAATATTTTACAAAGTTGATAGATTATGTTGAATATTTTTGTTTAAAAAAATATTAAGACTGAAAATTAACAGGTTGAATATTTCAGTAGTACGAGTCAATCAATGTCAGACATATTTTTTTATTTTTCATATTCAACGAATAAATTTACGTATACTTTTATAATTGAGGATGAAATTTTATTTAATAACATAACAAAAATAATCAACTAAGTTTTGTGTTAATATTTCATAATTTTACTGAAATTATTTATATTTTTATTTTATATAAATTAGCAAAGTAAAGTTAGTATAACTGTAAATTAAAAATCATTTACAAAACTTTACTCTGATATTTATTAAAATTACTGAAAATAAATTATTAAATAAATATTCTGTGAATATACTGCTGGTATTCGAAGAACGTTATTTTTTTTTTTTTAAATTCTTTGTAAAGTAAATAATTCCATAATTGAATCTGCATTTGTATATAGATATCTATGGAAAATGAAAATAAATAAAAATTAATATAAATTCTAATAAACTCGAGGAAAATAAAATAAAGGAAAGAAAAAATTATCCATCTGTTGTAATGAAAATTTGAAATCCATTCTTTCTAATATTGTTAAGGGATAACAAAGAGAGATAAAGAAAATAAATATATTAATATTGAAAGGGAGCTTAAATACGGTTACGGACAAAAACTTTTGATTGGATAAGTTCAGTTTTATCATGGATATCTTATGTTTTTGAGTTTACGCTTGGAAAAATATAAAATGAGTTGATATCTGTATGATTGAGTCAGACCAAGGAGAAAAATATATATAATTTCAAACCCTACTTTTCATTTAAAAACTTACAAATTATTTTCACACGGTAATACAAAAAATTTGGCTTGAAATACAAAAAGGTAATTTTATTCTGAACGACGTTATTTTAATAAATTATTTTTTCCTTTTTTTTTTTCATTCATTATATTAATCGAAATAAGAATCATCTGGGTAATCATTTTAACCTAAATAATAATGATAAATTATGTGTAGAAAATAATAAGAAATAAACTTTTAAAAGTCATAAAAAAATATGAAAAAGAAATTTAATTTCCATAATTTTACGTTAATTTGTAACGTTTTCATGTTCATTTAACAAATATTTAGAATTTTTGTTATTTTTTTTTTCAAGTATTTATATACTCTTCATAAAATGATACTTGAAAGTTTTAATAGCTCTATTTTTATATCATTTTTTAAACTTGAACACACTATTACGCATACTCGAGTTTTTTTTTTATTTAAAATTTTTTTCTTGTTCAATGTTCATTTTGATTTAAAAAAAAAAAATTTTATTTCTTTTTCAATTCAGTACTGTCGTATTTTTTGGTATTCATTTCTCATGCTCTATGTACATATATTTTTTTCTTTTTTTGATTATCATTATTATCATTGTTTTTCTCTATTTGCCACCAAACATTTTCTAGTTGAGTGTGGCCATCGGAATTGCAAGCTTCTTCAATCGACTTTATTGCCTCGTTCACGAATGTTGCTTCTCTCGACAAAATTGCAAGTGCTTTTTATTATTTTTTTTGCTTGAAGTATAAATAAATGTAGGACAGCCATGACAGCTATTTATATACGTTTCGTATAATTTAAATTTATTAAATGGCCTATTAAATTACTTTTCTCACGTCGAATTAAATAATCTAAAAATTTATTACTTTAAAAATAATAATCAACTGAAGCCGAGAAAACCTTAAATATATCGCAGTTTCAACTCTTTTTAACGTCTTTTGTCTACTTCAAATGATCTTAAAAAATTCTGTAATTACATTTATGATCTTCTTGACAAGAAAATGACACTTAAAAGTAGTAGCCTTTAACGTCTGAGCCTGGAGAAAAATTCAAAGTCAAGAAAATCAGAATATCATTGATTCCACTCTTCTTGAAATTGAATAGAAAAAATAAATTAAATATAAAAAAAAAGATAGTTTTATTTTTATTATATCGATTCTAGGTTAATTGGAGAGTTTCTTTTTGTCAGTTGAATTGAATTACGAGGATCTTGTTATAAAGTAAGAGTATAGAAAGCCAGTTGCGTTCGATGGGACTTGAGAAGAGATAAGAACCCAGTGATGCTGGTTGGCATGATGAATTCTACGGATTTTAAAGAAAGAGATGACGAATGCATCCAACAGTATCAATTTGTATTGAAGCATAGCATAACAATAATAATAAAATAGATAAAAAAAAAATATATGGGAATTCAAGCTGAGTGATTTTATTTTACTGATGATGAATATTTGAAAAAACTTGTTGGAACACAATTCAAATGAAAATAAAAAATATATTATATCAGTACATAGCAAAATTCAAGAATTTTATTTATTTATTTTTTGTTGAATAGATTGTTGATAAAAATATACCAAGAAAATTACTGTCAAAAAAAATTGATGCATAAAAATAATAGTAAAATAAACAAAAATAAATTATTAATGACTTTTTTTTATACATAAAAAAAATAAAATGTAAATATTTATTTTCTTGACATTTTATTGAGACAGGATATTTGATACGGTCGTCAATAAATTTTTTTTTATTTTTTATTTAACGTTTGACTAAAGCAGTTTTATCATTTGATTGAATAAAAAAAAAAATAACTGATTTTTTTGTGTAATTTGAGATTGTCAATTTTATTTACCAACAATAAACATTATTGAAGATCTCAAGTTTCATAAATATCTTATTCTTTGTGTACATTTAGCGAAGCTTTTTTATTTTTCACCACAAGACCAAAAGCTTTTCCGCACTTTATATAATCCTTCTCAATTTTTTTTTACTTTTGTCCTGTCATTATGATCACTCGTTATTTCGAATTTCCTATGAAACTTCCTGATGGAGTTTCTTAAAGTCACTCAACTCGTTTCGAGCAGATTTTTTTTTATCCTTTGACAACAACAGAAAAAAAAGATTAAAAAATAATTAAAATAAAAAAATCTGCGGTTGATACAGGAAAATAAATAAAAGTCTATATTGTTTGAAGTTTTTTTTATATTTTTTTTTAATTTAAATTATGTCACTGCATTATCAATAATTCACTAAAATAAATAAGAAAGAATTCAACAATTAAAAATATTTATAACCATTTTAATTATTTTAATTTATTCTAACTGAAAAAAGTGGCTCAGCCAAAGCACATATACAATTTTATAGATAAAAATTGAAAAGAAAAATGTGAAAATATTTTTTTTTTTTTATAATGAAAAATATTTGGAAAAGCGCCCGAAAATTTTTATATCTTTTTATTTTATATGTATACATTTGCAATGAATATAAAATAAATAGTGTCAACATGTGGTTTTATGTCTCTTCTCTTTTCTCATTTTACATGTTTTATTATACAATTAAAAAGAAAAATAAAAATCATATAAATTTATTTTTTCTCTGCATTATATCAGTTTATTTACTTTTCCTTTTTCAATAGCTTTATGTTTTTTATATTTTTTATTTTGTTAATTTGATTGTTGTAAATTCTCGGTAGGAAAAAAAAAGTTGTAATATAATTTATGATGAGTTTATACACATGTCAGTGTGCTTAAACATTTACAAATGTCGCCGTTAAATATATCAAAAAGAATTTTAATTTCATTTGTTCCGTTGAGTTGTATTTTTTTTTAATTGTAATATTTTGTTATTAAAAATAATATTTATTTGTAATTAATATTGAATTCACTTCGTTCGTTTTAGCTAATGATGAGATGTAGTTATTAATAGCTGAATAATTTCAAATAAAAAATCAAAAAAAAACTAAAGAAATATTTAATTAACAATTTGTTATTGTGAAAATGAAAAATCCGCTTCAATGAAAGATGTATCATCGTTAGTATTTTTTTAATAAAAAAAAAATGATGGAGTATGATAAAGCAACATTTAATTAATATTTTTCATGAAATGAAATTTTAAAATATATTTTTTTAAATTTTATTTGAAATTTTAACTCTTACATTTTTTTTTTTCTCTTCAATTGGAAATTTCAAATTTTATATTTTATTTATAATAATTTTGATAAATATTATCACACCCAAAACTCTTTGTCAAAAATTTTAAAATAAAATACTTGAATATGCAACAAGTGGTTTGATTGCTGGAAAACAAATCGCTCGGTTATATCGGCTGTGCTGATCGAATGCAATATAAAATAATTTGTCAAAAGATATTTTTTATTCTGTCACATTGTGAATTTTTTCCTCTATATCTCTATATATTTTTATCACTATTTCTACTTTATCTAATCAACAGAACAACAATAAAAAAAAACAGCTAATAAAAAACATTCTTTTTTGAGTATAAATTTTAATGTTTGTTTGATTAAAATTTCTAGATGATAGAATTAACGAACAAGTTAAACTTGGGGCTTTAAAAATTGTTGTAAAACAACAATGGGAATTGTCAGTTGTACAGGTGATGATTAGAGATGATAATTAACGCTTGTATTATTAATTTAATATTATTGAGGAATACGCATGTCTGATTGATCATCCGTTTGATGTCAATATGACATTCCAAGCATCGTTACTCAATCGATTTAATCCTGGTTACAAATTCCATTCGTGCTTGAAATTGCTGTCCATCTGTATATATGTATTTCAAATTCATCCCTTTCAGATCAGTGGCTCATGAATAAATTTCCATAAATAATAATTTGCATTATTAAAATTCTCATCAATTATTTATTATCACATTGATTTTTTATTTATTCATTTGATTTGTTTATAATTTTCCTGAATTATCTCGTTGGAAAAGAAAAAAAAACATACAAATTTTTAATAAATTCGTTTTATTACAATTTTAATTTCTTTTTCTGCTTAATTAAATTGAACATAAGGCGTTTTTCTTTTCTTGTTTTTTATTTTTGTAATTTTTTTCTTTTCATCCTTATGTGTGGATAATAAATAATAAATAAAAAAAAACAAGAAGAAAATTATTTTGACATCACAGACTAATGAGAATGAGTTTCACTTGTAAGTGCAATATAACATATATTTTTTTTTTACATTTACTTTTATCTCTTGTCTTTAGTCACATACTTTTCAGGCTTGTGAACCCTTTCTATTCACAAGTCTGAAAACCACAAGTGGCTCATAGTCTAGGTGTTTCCACTTACTTTGTATATAGTTACATGTCACACATGTGGGGTGAATAAACTTCTTCATCAACTTCATTTTAAATATATATATATATATTTTTTTTCAATTGGAAAAATAATAACAATTCGCTGGAAATATTTTTAAATATAAAAAGCATAAGCAATTTGATTATTAATGAATTAAAAATTGATTTAAATAATAAATATTTTCATAGTAAGACAGGTGAAAATAAGTAATAAATTTTTTGTATTTGTTTTTCTACATAAAGGTGTTTTTTATTTGTATTTTTGTCTGACTGGCTGAGAGGTAAGCACTTTATAAACGTCTGGAAAAATCTTTTTCTCGTTTCTGTATAAAAGTAATGTAGCGTGATAAAGAAAACTTGAATGTGCAAGTGTGCTGCTTGTGAGATTGTATACAGGAGAGATTCTTGATGAGTAGCTCATTAATTTACCATAATAATTAAAGCCACTAATTGCCTGGGACATCGACAATAGCTCAAGTGGATTTTTTTCCCCTTAAAATCAATTCATGAATCAACAGTATTTTTTTTTTTCTTTATTTATCTACTTTTTTCTTTTTTCTTTAATCTTTTCTTTTTGCCCTTTTTTTCTATTAACAACGAGTATAAACAAAATTCTTTTATATTTATTTAATTTTTTTTTTAAATTATTTTATTGTTTAAATGGTTTTATTGAATTTTTTTTTATATGAATTCAAAATATATATATAAATAATTAATTGAATTTTAATAATATGATAATATAGTAGTCTGAATTATTTAATTCTAAAATTTTTAAATTTTATCTTTTATTATGTTAAAATTCAAATTTGAAATATCTTGACTCCATTTTTTATGATACTTAATTTAGTTCTTTTTTTCGTCATAATTAAAAAGCGCTACTCTAAAAAATGTCGAA
>JAPYYR010000496.1:0-59435 GCA_030523065.1 Aphidius colemani
TTTTTTTAATTTAGTGCAACTGTGCTGGGGAAAGGTACAGTCACGGGCCGTACATTCTATCCAACATTCGCTAGCTCCGTTCGCTAGCTTCACTGTCGTGAGAATTTGATTGTCGAGTACAGAGATAAACACACCTGAGTTAAGTTTGGTATAGTACAGCCGATAGGATCCACCCTTACTTCCCTACTTTTTCTAAATGCCTTCAACGAAAAACCCTCCGTCAAAAAATTTTGAAAATTAGTCGATATACAAAGCAACTCGTCCCGAATAATTTTCGCATTGCGAATTTTCAACCGGAACGTTTGTTGGGGAATAAATAAATAGAGTAGTAGGGTCAGAAGATACATGCGATTACTGTATAAGAGTTACTTTCTGTTTCTATTTACACATATTGGCCAAACAAAAAACCCGTAGCTAAAAAACTCTGGAAATTGGCCGATACATAAAGCAACTTCTGCGGTTATCAAAAGGCAAAAAAAATTAGTATAAAGTATACGTTAATGGATGTTCAACATCACCGACATCATTTTCAAAGGAAAAAATTTCTTCCAATAAAGCCAAATGCACGCACGAGTCCACTCAACGACATTTTCTATGATTCTTGAGTCAAAGCATACACAAAATTTTCAAGTGCGGTTACATTTCATGTTCAACAGACCGCCTATCCACTTTAAAATTTTATCAAGAGTTATCAAAAGCCACTTTTACTGTATGTCTACATATGGTCAATCAGAAGCATGCCAAACATGAGACTAATGAATTTTTTTTTTTTTCAATTTTTCAAGTTTTTTCTAAAGCAACTCGACTGCATTTATCAAACAAAAAGAAAAAAATATTCCATAAATTGTATTAAAAAACTATTTCTTATAAAAGCTCTAAAAAATTTCATATTCATTGAATTAAATTAAAAATTTGATATTAAAAATATTTTAATTTAATAGAAAAATATTTTTGAATTTTTACAAGGATAAAATATATATATTTAAATTCCGCATGTATGTAGAGATAAAGCATCATGGATCATCGCCTTTCACAAGACGACATATTTGTTTGCAAATTGAATTTTTCTCTCTGTGTTTGGATTCACTTTTCATACATCTTTTTATCCATCCACCATATTCACAAGAATATATCAGCACCCAAGAACATTCGCTTTATCTTTTTATGTTTATTTTTTTATTATTTTTTGCATTATAAATTCAGCTAAGATGCACAATTCAAAGATTGTCATCGTCATTGAAAATACGCGTAATGTATACGTGTAGTACAATATGTACAACCTGGGGCAGCAAAATATATATTTTTTTCATTTTATTTTTGATACGGAACAAACCTATTTTCTTGTTTATCACGTTTACTCAAGAAAAGCGTGAATGAAGTCTCTGAAAAGTGTATGTCTTGTATGGCAAAGTACATTAACCACCATCACACTGTTTGTATTATGTGAAATATGTGTGAATACATTTTCCAAACACAAATACCAACATAATTTATTTATTTATTTTTCATGTGTATACACTTTTATGTATCCTTTTATGGATCTTTATTCGGTTGTTTTGTCAACAAAATAATACGAGTGTGTTTACTTGTGCTGTACATACACTTGTCTATTTTATTTTACAATTTGTTTGCTCAACTTTTAAGCTTATGGATGTTAAATATTGAGGCGCCTTTGACCGTTTATAAATTTATCAAAAGATGATACGCATTTGTGGAGGAAAAAATCGTGTTAGGTGCGGCTCAATTTAATTATAACATGCTTACTTATATTTTTCCTTCCGGCAGAATTAAATATAACATAATCAACTTGTCGACGTCAATTGAAGTGGTTTTTTTTTTAAATAAATAAATATACTTTTCAATGATTTTTTGTAAAAATATATACTCTGATTTGTCATTTATTTAACGATAAAGCTTTTTATTTTTCATTATTTATTCTGCCAAATATAGAGGTGAAAAATTCAACTGGAATTTATCAATGACACTTCATTTCCTGATTAAATTAATTGATTTTTTAAAATCAATTTCATTATGACTATTTTTTACAGCAGAAATTGACTTGTAAATGTCAATTTAATTGTTCTATTTATTTATTAAAATAACTGTAGCATTTTTTATTTACTTTTTTTTTAAAATAAATTTCATCTATTTTTTATTTTAAGCTGAAAAAAAAATTGATTTATTTATTTTGAAAAATAGAGATTTAAAATTTAATTAGAAATTTACTATTGACATTTCATTTCCTGAATGAATTTACTGATTTTTTTATAAAACAAAATTTTTTCTTACAGATTACGAGTTGAATGAAAAAAAAAAAAAAATAATAAAAACCTTCGAATGACTTGACATGTGTTTTCTTTGGGGATTCTTTTTAATTTTTTTTATTTCATTGTATATTTTTTAATTTAATTTATATTTTTTTTCGTTGTGACTATTCCTCTTCTTTTATGTTATTACAATAGTTGTTCTATAGGGAAATTTTGCAAGATTCCCCTGATGGCAATGCCGCGTATATAACGTCAATAGCAGGAGGTCGATACTTTTTAATATCATTCGAGCGTAGCAAAGATGTTGGGTACCTTATACAGGCATATGGCCCATTTTACTCGGCATGAAGTCTTTCCATTAAATATAATAGGGAATTTTTTTTATTTCACATGATTATTATTTCTATGAATAAAAAAAAAAAATAAAAAGAACAGCCAATCTTGGTTTATAGCGATGATATTTGTCACCTGTCTATATGAAAAGTGAAGTGCTAGTGTGATTCAACAACACACGCCCTACCGAATTTTCATTCATATTTTATTTTTATTATTTTTTTTTGATGCACATGCTTGTGAGGTCTATCTGCATCTGGCTGTCACGCTCGGCGCAATTATATTTTAAAGTCAAGAATATATTTTTGTCGATTGAAAAAACGAGGAAGAAGTGTGTGGCCGTGTCAAAATTTAACTGATGTACATATTAAAATCGTTTTGAATTTTTTTTTTTTTTTCATACAAATGCATTCGAACATTGCGCTATTGATGACCCTAATAAAAAATCCCACGATAAAAAAATTTCTCGCGACCCAAGTTCCAACAACTATCAATTATTTCAACAGCAATTTAAAATAACTCGACGATTATTTTCATTTAGACGCAAACATATCAGTTATTTATTTGATCTATTTGTATTTATAACGGAGGAAATAATTTTATTTAAAACTTTTGCTATTTGCTATTTAAAAGTTTGGTCCGGAAATAATTTCGGAGAATAGATTTTGATGTGTTATTATCACATCCTCACTTGACACATATTCACTGAGATGCATTTTTTATTTTAAAACTTTGTTCTCTTGTGGATCCTCATCGCATTAAATATAATCGAATGGCAACAATGTTTTCTCATCGTCAAATCCCATCATCTTAAACTCACCCTCGAATAATTTCCAATTTCCGCTTAACACAATACATCTATCTATGGCATTTTGAATGTATTTTTTTATATTTAAAACAAAAAACTCGAGACAAAAATAAACAAGATCACTCAACATTTTTGATCGATGGGTCATTCTATTTTTTTTTATTTTTTTTTTTCAAGATGAGTGTGCGTCTAAACCGGAAAATAAAAGACTTGCCAGAATTAATCTGACCCGGATCAACAGGGTTGATCCACTCGACTGGTATTTTTTTATTTTTTTTTTTTTTGATAATGTAAGGGCATGTGAATGTCTGTGTAGATATGTTCATGTATAGTTTGAAGCTGATAGCTGTAAAACCTTATTTTACTTTTTTTCTCAAGCTCTTTTTTTTTTTTTTTATAATTTTTTTTTTCATTCTATAATAATCGTGTTAGAAAATCCAAAACACTTGATGGGCTACATCTCGAGCCAACCAACCCCGTCATTCTCGTTTTCTACCTCAACGCTTTTTCCTGTATAATAATCGATTTTAAACATAAAATATATATAAAGCCGACATGAGAGACTCACAAGAAGACAACACACATAAAATTTTCTTGATATATATGAAACAAAGTGAGCTTTTCATTAACTCTGCATAATTAATATGTAAAGCTCAACAATTTCTAAGACAATGTGTTACTATTCTAACAAAAAAGAAAAAAACTCATATGCTATGTTCAAAGAATTTGAATAAAATCATTGCGCGGATAATTTAATTAAATTTTTTCAATGATAATATACATAAAAGTGGCTTTACTTTTTCGATTAAATCTTGAACAGATAATTTACTCTGCAGGTATACAGCAATTTTATATATAAATTTTGTTGTATATAAACAGTAAAAACATTAGTGTTTTATTTATTTAGCAAAGTTAACTTTTATCCAAGCTCCATTTACCCTCCAGACGATTTGCTTCCGACGACAAGCAACAAATGCCTCTCATTTTGTAAAATTGCGAGAACAATACATCTACAGATAGAAAATTTTCTCAACCCTCAACAAAACCACCTCTCTTGCTACCCTTATTTCTTTGGTAAATATTTATTTTATCTTGATATTTATTTATCTCCTAAAGTGTTGATTTTATTCTTTGTCTCATTTTTGTCATATTAATTTTTCATTTTTATTTTTATCAAGAATATAAATGTGTGATAAAAATACAAATAGCACAAAATAGATTTATTTATTTATTTATTTTTTTTTTTTGATAATGCAAAACACGTTTAAAATTTAATTATAAAAAAGAAAATTTTATTTTGTATATTCTTGATGTTGAATAATCAAGTTGAAAAAAAATTTATGTATTTTATATGCTTGACACATTGTTTGTTAATTTCATTGAAGTTAAATTCAGTTGACTAACTTATCCCTTTTGTGGATTCTATGAAACAATAGCCCCGAGGAAATCTTTTTGTCCCTTTGACACAAAACACTGTTGTTAAACTTTACAAAGCTCCATCAAAATAAAAAAAAATTTCAAGCAAATAAAAAAACAATTAAATAATACTACCCAACAAACGTACATTAAATATAAATATTTTTTGATTATACTGATTAACATGACTCTAATAAATATAATATTATCGTGATGAATTATTTCTGGTCGCGAATACAAAAATCACATTTTGATTTACTCATGAAAATAAAATTATGTTTATATTAGTTGGACTTTTTGCAGCATATATATTCATACAGACACAAATTTGAAGTTGAATTTAGCAAAAGGCAATATATATAACTTTGATGTAGAGACTCGGCGTACATTGCATGAAAGGGTTGAAAATAAAATATATATTTTGAATTCGTATCACGTACATCACAGAAGGATAGTACGAGTTGAGGAAAAAAAGGGTAAAAATAAAAAGACGATGATAATAATAAAGACAAAAATAAAAAAGCCATATAGATATGGATTTTACAAAAAAAGAGGAGAGTTTAGGGGGTGGTGGTGGTGGTTTTGTACGAGATACAGTTTTCAACGTATCAAAGAACGCTCTTTGCTGAGACTGCGATGTATGTCCCAGCCAGACTTTTGCGATAAAGAAAAGGAAGTGCCGCTGGGCATGTGCTGGAGGCCCTCTCAGTTATTGCGCGTCACGTTATGAAATTTGCTAAATGTATATAAAATACATCCAGAAAAGAAATATATAAGATCGACTGGGAGGAAAGGGGGTAGAAATAACTGCAGCTTTATTTCTACACATGTCTTCTTTATGTCTACTCTTCTTGATAGATAAATTACCTTCAAAAGTTCGAAGCATCGAGACTCTTGCTATCGCTGTTTTCTTATTTATCTTTTTTATGTATAAATTTTTCATTTTATTTTCAATGAAAAAATGGCTGATTCCAGAGACAGCACGAATATTCTTTTCATTACAAATAAAAGATGAATAAAAGTATCGCATAAGCGAAAAAATTCTTCTTACCTTCTGGCATATTGCCCACAGTGAACTGCGACTGCTGCCCAGAGCACAAACGCCTAGGATTATTTCTTTGAAATTTTTTTTTTGCTGCTATTTCCTTCCGTACTTTTTTATCATCGTATTTTTCACCATCTTCGTCAGCTTCTTTTTATTCTCAAGAGCAATGAGCTTTCATTGGTCTGGATGACACAGACGAAACTGAAAACAAAAAAAAAATCAACAAAACAAATTAAATATCATTAAAAATATTGTCTGACACTGTTGTCTTATTAATGTAAATTTTTGACACCATGCTTTGATTGTTTCTAATAAACTCAAAGGATTTTATTTATTTATTTTTTAATAGTCTTTAAAATTTTAAATTTACATTCATCTTTTTGGCTGTGTTTTTTTTTAGTGCTAGAGAATGGATCATAAATTGTTGCTGAAAATTCTTGTCTGATCATAAAATTTTGTTAACTTTTGCAGAGGGTTTGGGATAATGGCCCGCAAAGCTTTCGAAAATTTATACTGCTTTGAATTTTATACGGATGAAATACGCAGCAATCGTTTTTTTTGTTGTAAACTTTCTTTTTTTTTTTCCCAAAAATATATGATACTGTTTCCCCTAATTTTTTGGCTTAGTAATTTTTATTTTTCGACAATTCAACAGGCTGAATAAATTTGCCAAGCCAATATCATTCCACTATTATTATGATGCCTTGATGAAAACATATCATGTTGCTGAAGAATTTTTTCAAGACTTAATACCAGATGACTTTATGACAAGTTCCAGTGAAATAATAATGCAGGATGTAGAGGTTTAAATGACACAAAATAGAATATAGTTTTCAACAGTGACATCGACCTTGAATTGATCCAGGTATACTGGATTTTATTACAAACAGGAAAAAAATAGGGGAATGGCGTTTATAGGCACTGTGGGAATCCTTCCTTGAGGCATTAAAGGGCAACAATAGATCCACGAAAAAAAGAAATCCAGAAAAAAGAAATGAGTAAGTAAGAGAGGAGTGAAGAAATAGAAAAAGAAACGAAAATTTAGAAGATCGAGAAAGTATTATATATTAGACAAGACTCAGGGAATTTCAATGTTTGAAAAAAAGACGAAAAATCAGTGGGCTTGAGTGGCCGCAAACAAAAATACAAAGAACCCAAAAATATGTCAAACCGGCCGGTCCTCCCTAGCGACAATACACTTGGGTACACTTGGATTTTCAATGCCATAGGGTGTCTAACTGAAAAAATATATATATTTACAGACAATTTTTCTATTTTCTTTACCTCTAACGCTTTCGACGCTTCTTTCGAGTGTCGCATCCCGCCCATTTTGGCTATTTACGATACGCATTCAACATTCATATTTATAAATAGAATAAATTATTATGTATTTTTAAATATAAAAAAAAGAAAAAAAAAAAAAAAAATTATTTATTACAGAAAAATTTAAAAATTTAATTTACGATATGTATGTAAAGTAAAATTTCTCGCTTGATTATAAATAATTATAAATAAATAAACATTTAAATGAAAATATTTAAATAGCTGTAAAGAAAAATAATAAAACTATTTTTTTTTTTAGATTTAGAAATAGATTTACTCTCTAAATTTTAAGTTTCTCTTATAAAAAAATGAAATAAATAAAATAAATATTGGAAGCAGGATAATAAAAAGAAAAGAAAATAGAGAAAAAAAAAAAATAAAAAGACATCAACATGAGATTTGAATGAAGGGAATGATCTTGATAAAAATCCTTCGGGTTGATATTATCTTGGTATGTCTTAAGATTCTGCGATATGATGACATAGAGTGCACATGCTCGTCTAGCATTGTTATTGAACTATTGTTATAGAAAAACTGTACCACAAATATTCACAATCTGGTAAACCATTTCATCAAAAAATACATACAACACACTGAGAGAGCTGAGGAGTATTAGTTTCATGCACGTATGGATCTTAATGACAACGGTAATATTTTCATGCTCCTATTCCCACTGAAACACCGCAGGCTAGATTCAAATCATTCAAATCACATACGAAATTCTTATCTACAGTAAATAGCCATTTATTTTCTCCATATACGAATATTTATACTCTAGGATTACTCATTTTTGTTATCATTGTAATTTTAAGATTATCATATTGATATGAATTTATTTTTATTTTTTTTTTCAACAATAATAATCGTAAAATTCATCCCAACATTCATCCACATAAGCTAATCCCCCCATTCAAATGACTTTTTAAATTATTCAAATTATTATATTTTATTTTACGATCCTAAATTGTAACCATTGAAAATTCTTCGAGTATAAATTTAAAAAAAATAAATATTTGTTTTTTAAACTGGTTCAGCATTATTATATTTATTTTTAGACGAAAAATGAAGGTAGATAGTGAACTCTAGTGATGGATCATTCAACTTCAACTAATTTTTTTCCGATATATCATTATGATCTATTTCTGTTTTATCATCTGTCAGTAATGAAGCATCGATTGATATAAAGTTTTGCCTGAAAAATTTAATTGATCGATATGTTGTAATCATTTGGGAGACTAAAATTAAACATTAACTTTTAATTGGAGTGTTTAAAATAGAAAGACATTGAGAAAGACAGAGTATGTATGAGAGAAAACAAAGCTGGACATTTCTTTTTCCCCCAGGGAACAATGATTTACAATGAACGAGTCACATATTTGCCAACAATAAGTAATGAAGATTAGTGCCAAGGCCATAATTTTCAATAAAAACTAAAATCCATAAATAAAATATTAGCCGAATATTATTCAATCATCATATCATTTACTTGAACAGTTGAATAATAAACAACATTTTAATCACAATAAATGTCATATTAAAATTATGAATAATAATAAACTCAGCGGAACAATAACATCATGAAAATTCATAGCTTTTCCATTGATTTCAAATAAATTAATAATCAAGATATTTCAATGTTTAAATAAATGACTGTATAGATACAAGTCGAGTACAATTGTTAATTGACTATTTAATTAAAATATACACAGAGAGAAGCAGAGAGTAGAGTGGTATGATTATAAACAGTAGTAACGTTAACGAGAAATATATGTGTGGTCATATACAACTGGACTAGAAGCATCGCGTATTACAATGACTGAACAAGCTGGACATAATATACCTGTGGTGAAAGCAAATACAAATTCACATTGTGTCTCTTTCGGTGTGTGTAGTTTCTCCGTTAATAATTTGCCATATTGCCATTTGCCCAGAATCATATAGACTTTGAGAGAGAGAGAGAGAGGAGGTGTATATAAGCTACAAATGAATCACACACAATTCATCTAAATAACGATTTTCATGAAGGCATAAATAAGACCGGCTGGTTAATAATCTTATTTAGCTAACGGAGTAATTGCAATTTGCTTAAATCTCGCGCAGCCCCTATTCAAACAGGCACAGGGTGTTGGTTGCTTATGATATATATATTCATATTATATAAGCAACCAACCAAGCAACCAACTTACCTATCCAGTATCCACCAACTCAACATATCCCTGGTAGCCACCGCCGCACAACTTTATACTCTCGACCCTTTTGGACGAACATATATTTCGATACACGTGCCCGCCGCTTACAAAACCTTGCGAAACCCCATCTCTTTCTCCCCCATTTCTCTCTTGTTTCTGGCCTGAGGGCGATTAATGAATTTATGGAAGCTTGTTGGTAGCTAACCTTCCCTTACTGCTTCTGGATTCGAAGCCTCTGGGCTATAAACTAGACTTGGAAAGCCGTGAATCTAACCACTGGGTTTGTTAATGCGTGCATTCGGACTTGGCAAGTAGTATAGGTCAACGTATGTGCGCACGTGTTTGTCAAATAATAAAAAGAAATATTAAAAGACAACAACACTTGTGTGCTTATTTTTTATTTGCAATACGAGCAATTATTATTATTGTTTTTTGTATCTTTTCAAGTATTAATGAGGCTCAATACACGTAAGATATTTATGTGGGTTATGTAGAGTCAGAATGATGGACATATAGACAGACTAACAGACAGACAACCATTATTTTATAGTTAAAACATCACTTGGCTTTTAAAGTTTATATAGTTTATATATCATTACTTATTTTATACCTGAAAGCCAAGTGACAGCGACCTCTACTTATTCATAATGTTTTGTATCCGACAACTGTATTTCATAAAAAATTCAACTGATGGACACTTGGATTTAGACAATCTTTACACTTTATAAATTAGCCAGTAGATAATTTCAGGCAAATGACTCTCTCCTTTGTCAAATAAATTAACGAAAAATTCAATTATCTTAGCTGCAAGCTCCGAAGATTGATTGATATTTTTTCCTTTGAATCTTTTGTATTGGCAATTGCAGAAATTGCACAAAAAAATATTCAAATTTATTATTGGATTTAGTTTATTTGTAAATGAGATAAGATAATTCACACTCTCACACATATGCTGCGAGTCAATATTTTTTCTAACTCGTTAAAGGATAAATCGATTTAGTTTCCATGGAAAATTGTGATTTTTATCACTTTATGTATTTTTATTTTATTTTTTTTCCGTTGTTACTTTTATATATAACATAGCTTCCGGAATAAAACATGTTTTGTTAATCTCCTCGATAATGGAATAAGTGAGAGAAAAAAAAATCGATGAATAGAAAAAACAAGTATTCAGTATTCGTTATCAGTTATTTTTAATAAATATAAAAAAAAAAAATATAGTTTATGAAAAAAATAAATAAATAACAAGATTTTAAAAAGTAATTTCCGATGACCTAACTATTTAGTGAGTTCAATTTGTACAAGCTAAATTAAGTGGCAATTAGTGAGTCAACTGAGCTCATACAACCGTGTAAAATTAGTAAAATACTAAAATCACCTTTCAAAAAACAAAAAAAAAAATGATAAAATAAAATTTAAAAAACCAATTATATCATACTTTAATAAATGCCAATGTTTTTTTTTTCATTTTGAAAAACTAAAAACCACTTTGCCACTCTGGTTTTTAATAAACAATTCGATTGGAGGTCAATATGCTTTGAAATATAAATTAAAAATTGAACAGTGCACGAACCAACCACAAGAGTAAAAAAAAAAGGGAAAAATAAATAAAAAAATAAACCAAAGATAAAAAAAAATATAAAAAATTGCAAAAACGTGCTTTAGTGTATTTTAAATGAGAACGTAAATAACACATATACTGTGACGTGTTGTATTTCATTATTATTATCATTGTTAGTTGTTTTTTTTTTTTTTTATTTAAATGTCATGCACGTGCGTGTGTCTCTCGTGTCAAGAGGGAATAGAAGGATGAAATAGCAAAAAAAAGGGATAAAAGCTCTGGGTGAAACCCCTGGGCTCAACAATATATACCCGATTGTTGTAGAATAAAGTATTTGCGGCTAAAGGGATATCGATTTTGCAAAAGCAAATTGTGTCAATGTGGTTTATGCAAAGCAAGGTTGTACTGGTAGCCCCTATCGTATTTGGCAAGTCAACAATTCAACTAAACTCAACAGAAAAAGCTTTTTATTTTTTATTTTCTATTCAAAAAATTGTCCAGTCCAGAGTTTTGGAAATTTTTCGGACAAAAGATATTTCACCCGAGCTTTTTCAAAAAGTTTGTCTATATTTATTTTCTTTTTCCTTTTTTCGTCAAACTTTTATATTTGGAAAATTGGATTTACAAATAAAATAACCCCAGGCGTTTGACGAGAAACAAATTTTCTTTGTTTCTATTATTTTCTGTATGTTTTATCTCAATTTGGAAAATTCAATTTCTTTATTTTTCTTTATCTATTTGGTGGATATTTTAGTATAAACATTCTGTCGTATTATCACAGAGCTTTTTTGTTATTTCTTTTTTAACAGTGGTCACGGAGGAGTTCACTATCTTTCTGTCAACTTGTCTCGTAGGATTTTGTCTGTTTTATTCTTTTATTTTTCCAAGTACTTTGTGGATCTTTTCTAGACAAAGAAACTATTAAAGCTCATTCTCTACAAACTGGCATTTATCCAACGAGCAAGATTATTTCTCTATTCACTGATTAAAGAGCTTGTCAGTTTGTTTCGTTTAATATCTTCCCAAGATCTTATATTATTATGGTCTATTTTATTTTCTATACTTAAAAATATATATGTTCGCTTGCATTATGCTCTCGACATTATCATTTTTAATAGTTAATTTTTCTATCTAATTTTATTATTATTTTTTATTTGCTAATTTTATGTTTAAATTTTCTTTCATGTGAATCTACATAGTTGTTAGTTTGTGTGGACATTAGTAGTGTATGAACCAGAGTTCTAGACCAGAGTGTGGTAAGGGGAAAAATTAAATAAGAGGAAACGGGGGACTGCAACCTGATCGGTAAAACAGAAATGATATATTTGCTTTTTTCCATGCGTCTGATCTAAAACTCTGGTTGATACACTTCTGACATTAATGAATCACTTGACATGACATCTCGATTATCTTTGTTGTGTAATAACTTTAAACGCGACATGTATTGTATACAAAATGCAATCAATAAATGGCTGGTAGTCAAGGTATCCATTGGATATCGTGATAGTACAGACTGTTTACTTCGAAGTCACGTTGATTAAAATGCAAGGCGCGCCAAGCCGTGAAATGAAAAAGCAACAGCACGAGCGAATTGCCATTGGCTTTTTCCTTCATCTTGGTATATTTTCTTTTGCTCCGAAAAAAAAAATCATATATATATCGTATTTTTAACTTTTCGTTAAAGTCGTTTTACCTCGCTTGACTCTAATTTTTTTGCTTTTCTGTGTGTGTGTGTGTGTGTGTGTGTGTATTGCTGGTCTATTTTTTTTCTAAACTAAGAAAGATTATTTGGATTAAGCAGTAAAAAAAGTGGCAAAAACAAACTTGTGTTTCAATTGAAATTTTATTCACTATGAAATAAGCAAAGGAAATAAAAGCTGCGACGATAAACGAAATTCAACTTAATAGAATTTTCCTTTTTAGTATTATTTTATTCTATTAATATTATTGCCATTATTAATATTAAATGTGTATTTTTTTGTTCTTGAATGTTAAACTTTTAAATAAATATAAGAAAAAGTTTTTTAAATTTTCTTCTTTGTTCTTTGTAAGTATAAAAGTAGTACTTTAAAATGAGAGAGTGTATCGAGTGAATAAAAAAATTAAGAAATAAAAAATATAGGATAAAATATTCATGGTGAATATTTTGACATGTTTTAGACGCTTGCGCTGTGATCGGACATGTAAACCCTTAATATATCATGTAGGTCACATCCTTCACGCTCGTTTAAACACTCAGTCACGTATTCCACACTTGTAAACAGTCTTCAACCCTTAAATAAAATTGATGTGACCTATAGATAAAACAAGGCGTCTTTTAAAGAAAAAAAATTCCAAATCGCCTATGTAATTTTATGATAAACTCAATTTTTATCTGATAATCTAAGCTAAAAAAAATTGTTTCGATTGTATTTATTTACACCTCTCAAGTCATTACAATAAATACAAATGAATTTTTAAAAAATCTTAACAATAATAATGATGATCTAGAAAACTCGTATTTTACATTTAAAAATTTTTTTTTATCATTTCACTCAGCGAAGCAAACTGCCAATCGCGAAAGAAAAAATATCGATGCTAAAAATTATATCTATACATCCATAAACAGTGAATTCAAGAGATCTCGTGCATATGAAAGACACTTTTCCCGTTGACTCGAAACCCCAGATACCAAACCTCTGAACCGTTATTTCAATTTTTTATTTTTTTTTCTTTACCATTTTCTTTGTTACGTCTGTCCTGGGTTAAAGTACAGGATCAGCATTCAGACAACACGAATAGTTCAGTGAGTTGTGTTTTTCATAGTGCTTTTATTGAAAAAATAAAATTAAAAAAAAAACGTAAAACAATATCGATGATGATGATAATACAACAGCCATACGGATAAATAAATATCGCACGATGTTTGTTCAGATATAATTTAACAAAATGGAGAATAAAAAGATGAAGAATAAATGTTTTTTTAGAAAATATATACTTGGTATATGTGGATGATCAATCAGAGGGATTATTGATGGCTATTTTGGTGCTACATGTAGACAGAGTGTGGCTGTGTGTGTTTGAAATGTTCTGATAGTAAATCATTTAAGAGATAAAATTCAAATATCAAGTAACACGTTATCTTGTGAGAATAGAACTTGAGTAACATGTTTCAATCGAAATGTATACATTATATACATTGCATTTTATACTCTTGGGTACAAAGTGATTCGGTATTCCAACTGTCAAATAGAAAATGAAATCAAAGTGAAGCACAGGGACCTGTTCCACTTCAGGCATTCCAACAAAATACGTAGCAGACAAACGAAATAAGATACCAAATTGATTTTATATATTTTTTAAAATATCCTCTACCATTTTATTCTGTATTGATAAAATTAAATAAAAAATAAGCATCAACTTATTCAATTGGTTTTTCGCCACACTTTGGAACATCGCCAGACTACTGTAAACTTAATTTCAAAAAGCTATATCACTGAAATTCAAGCCACAATTTTCATCATTATTTATAACACATTATTTTCAATGCAATTGCAATTCGATTGCCAATTTTTTTTAATCATTTTATTTTTAATTGAATTATTTTTTTTTTCTCCGTATAATATTATTTTTTATTTTATTAAAATTTGCAATATTCATAAATTTATAATTAATTTATCATCAAGATTTTTTACCGTCACTGTTTGAATATTTTTCTTTTGAATTGAATAATTAATTAGGTCATGATGTTTTTAAAAAATTCTTAATTCTCTTTTTTATTCACAGTGATGATAATTTGTTTAATAATTTATGGGAAAATATCTTTGTAGTATAGGTATTTCGGCATGCTCTTTGCTAAGTGAAAAGCCCTTTGATCCTCATGTTGATAATTAGGTAGGGTCTACTTTTACTCTCACTCGAAAACTTCAAGTTGAAATATATGTGTATACAGTGTCGCTGATGATATACCTTTGCACATTCAGTCGAGGGTAAACTGTGATACTTGTTTATATATAAATATAAACCCCCTTTTCCCTTGCCACCCTTCGATACATGTATCCAGTTTATATATAAATATGATATTTCACATTGAAAATTTTCATCTCTTTATCGCTTTTTATTCTTCCCTTATTTTATTTTATATTTTTACGTTTTTTAAATTTACCCCAGAGAACCATTAGTTGAGAAAATTGTAAAATATATTCTTTAATGGTAAGTAGACCGGTATATACAAAAAGAAATAAAAATAAAGAGAAAATATTATGAAAAAAAAAATGGATTCAAAATAAAATAGAAATATAAAAAATTTATTTAATTAAAGAAAAATTGAGATTGAAAATTTTTAATTAAAATATTTAGATAATAATAAAAATTTATAATTATAAATTTCAAATTTCTAATAAATATAATTAAAATATCAAATGGAATTTACATTGTTGTCAAAATAAAAAAATAAAAAATATAAAAAACATTGCGGAAATGTTTTGAAACGATGTGATGTATAGTTTTCCTCCGCCAATAAATATGAAAAAGGAAATAGTCATAAATATGGATGTATACTTGTTGGAAGGTATAGAGCATATGACATCGATTAAAGTACATTTTAAAATGTCTTGAGTTGTATAAAACGAGGATAAAGAAAGACAGTCAACAGACATTGATATAATGACTTGGGCCATTGATAAACCGCACCTTCATCGTTCGTATAATTTCAACATCTTTTATATGAAAATTTAATTGTGAATGTTTAAACATTTATAAATAACTACACATATTTTGTTGTTTGTAAATTTACATGGAAATTATGCGACATTGCATTTTCGATCGAGACTGGTTTGCTTCATGTCATGCAATCCAGACTAAAAGGATTTTTCTGATAATATTATTTTTTATTTATTCGTTTTTCGTTTGTTCGGTGCTTTTTTTTTAAATTTTATTTTCCTTTTTTTCGTATTTTTTCACATTTGAAAAATGTTAGAATATACAGTTAAAATAAATCGAAAATAAATAAAAAATAAAAACATTTAGAGAGACAAAAAAAATCAGTCGAGAGTTCAATTTTAGGAGTATAAATGTTGATTGATTTGTGAGTGTCACCGACAAATCAAACTCAAACATTTTTCTTTGGTTTTTTTTTTTTTTTTCATATCGATGGACTGCATGAATATATTTCAATTTTATTTATAGAAATAACGGACAATTTTTTTTTTAAAATAAAATTTATACGATGAAATTATGAAAAGTAATTTAATAATATTAAATGAAAATTATTTTATGAATTTTATTGAGCTGACTGTGTAAAGTTTTGTGAAATTTAAAAAAAAAAAAAAAAAAGTTTTATTTATTACAGAAATTTTAAAACAAATCTAAACATTTTTACCATCATCATTTACTTTTCAAAAAGTTTCACGTAAAGAGCTTTATTTTTATATTAATTTTTTTATTATTATTTTTTAACAAGAGAATTTTTGAAAAAGGTGAAAGTGGCAGAATAGGTTCACATTTATACGAAACACCAGTCTACTGCCGAGTGTTTTGCGAGTTATGTAACTCTAATAATCATGAGAAACAAAAGTCACGGTCGATATTGCTAGCGATAAAGTCTCAAGTAGTCTTGAAGTAAAAATGAAAAATAAAAAAAAAAAAAAAAACAAATACAATACAACTAAATGAATACAAAAATACTAAAAATCATAATGAAATTTTTCCATTTTTTTTCTTGTTAAAAAGATAAAAAATGTCTTGAAAGTTTTACAAAGTTTAATTCTAATTATTTTTATTTTTTCATTTTAAATTCTGCACTTTTTACCAAAAGTCATCATTGGAAATACATTGAAATGAATGAATAATGAGTCTCAAAAACCATAAAGCCATTAAATACCAGAAGAAAAAAAAATAAATAAATAAATGAAAAATAGTAAATTAGATTCTACAGAAATGTTGGTGTGTGATCCAAGCCAGAAGCAAATGGCCATCTGCCACCAATGGGTAATACAATAATTTCTTCCGAATGTAAAAGGCCAAAATTGCCAGAAGAAAAAAAGAAATAAAAATATAATAAAATAAAGACACAAAGCTGTCAGAATGATCAAAACTCATGTACATACTTATTTCATACCCACCAACTATACATAAACCCATTCAAAGAAATATACATAGTCTATTTGCAATTCCCCTGTGAGCAACACACTAGAATACCGTTAAAAAATCAAAATAATTTATGAATATACGCATTCCCTACTTTTAAATGTGCCTCACCCTGCCGCCAAAAAGTCTCGCACGCCCATTCCATTATTGCCACTTTGGGAACACAAAATATATATAAGTTCAGTCCCACGAGACATTTCGCGTGGACTTTTTCTCCAAAACTGTAAATGAGAGAGAAAAAGAGGAAACAGAGGAAAAAAAAAAAAACAAATTGAAAAAGGAAAAACGAGGAGAACAAATTTAGGAAAAAATAGAAATAAAAAATTGAGGATTAGACTGTGTTAAGGAATATATCAGAGAGAGAGAGTGTGTTATAATGGAAGTAAGTGATGGAATAGGGGCTGATAAGCAAAAAGAATGACAAAATAAAAAAATACAGTTACAGTGAATATGTACGTCAGTAGACACACATGCAAATGTGATATCGGGCTAGATGAGTTGGACTACTACCACGTGCTATTATCCATTGGATTCATACAGGGGGTGCCTTGTACATGAACGTGGTGTGTCTGGAAGGGTGGAGGGTCGTTGCAAGTATGGGGTTGACGGTATGCGCGATTCCCTGGTGAGACACGCCCTACAGGTCGATACCGGAAAACCCAACGCATATATTTTACTTCATTTTCTTTTTATCCCTTATCTATCGCTTTTTCTCTGTGCCCTCATACATCCTCTGTCCTTTTTTAGATATTTTTTTATTTTTGACCCCCTTGAATGTACTACAAGTCAACCCACTGTCCTCGCTTCATTCATCCTGGCCTTTTCACGTTCATGTCCTTTTTTTTTTTTTTTTATTTTTTTCTTATTCGGTGCTGTCATGATGGGAAATGTGTGGACTCTTTACCTTCTTCATGTTTATTTTATTTTTATTTTTTTTAGTTTTTCAATTCTTTTGTTGTGATCTTACGTTTGGCTGATTTTTTTATTATTTTATTTTCATTTTTCGTGCATCAAAAAAATATATTATAGAAGAAAATCATCTGAAAAAGTTGACATCCAATTTTGAAAACAAATCCCAAAGTATAATACTTTGTAATGTGAAAAAATGAAAATCAGAATTTAAGGGATGATACTTAGAGAGAATAGAGATTTTTTTTTTTATTATAAATTTGTTATTTTGAGATATAAAAAAAAATGAAATGAAAATAAAATTACTAGTTGTATTATCAGCTTTGTTTCTTTTTTTTTTTTTTTTTAAATTGAAATATTGAGTTTGATGATATTGAATAGAAAAAAAATTATTATATACTTTGGGGAGTTTTGTTTTTTTTCATGTTGAAAATGGTGAGATAGATCCTATTTCAGATGGCCAGGATGAGAATGTTATCGAATTTTAAAAAGAGCTCAAAAGTACACATCGCATATGATCCTCACGTGAGCTTCAATCCCCATGGCAAAAGCCTTTTTTCTTTTATTCTTTCGACTTTTTTTTTTATTTCCAATATATATATACAGTTTGGTATTTTTATGAAAGGCATACATTGTATATTTATCAAAGCTTTTTCACTGAATAGTGTAATCACGTGAAAGCGTTACGTAATCAAGTTATTGCTCATTCATAAATTTAATTTTTTTTCAAAATCACATTTCATATGCCTCACATTATTATATTATTATTAATTTCCTATAAAATATATTCATTTATTTACACGTTTTTTTTAATATACCTAAACACGAAAAATTTTATTTTATATTTCTTTTTTTCGCGCCTGAAGTAGACAGAGTTTGTGGTATCCCATCAGAGAAAAAAAAAAAAAAATTAATAAAAGTTATTAATTACTTTGGAGACTCGAGGGTTGTGTATAAAAAAATTATTTTTTTGAATTTTAAAATTTTTTTCCACCACTCCAAAGTAAAAGTAATGAATGTAAAAGTTTCATGATAAATCATATTTTGTTTTTTCACATGAATTGAAAATTAACAAAACATTAATATAAATATTATTTTTTTTTTTTCTGTTATTATTTTCTTATTTGAATCATATTTTCTAATTTAAAAGGAAATAAGTTTTTGTTTGTTTGAAATATGTTAATTGTTAACTTTTTTCACGCTAAAGAGAATAAATTTAAGAATAAAAAACATTAAAATATGGGAAATGGAAGATTTGTTGAGATGGAAAAATTTAGTGACATTTTTTTCATTTTTTTTTTCTTCACGGTCATTTTAAGAGCTCTACAAAAAAATGAAACGTTCATGAAAACGTAGAAATAAAAGTTACAAGCCTTGGGCTAGGTTTTCTTGAATTCCAAGTGGAAAAAAATGAGGAAAAAAAAAGGGGTATATGGTCGAGAGAAAACACCAGAAAGAAGAGTATAAAGATTGGCTAACCCTCGAATGGTAGACGTGAGATGAAGAAACACACTAAATGAAAAAAAAATAGAGGAAAACTCTGAGTATTTTAATTACTCGAGCGGCAGAATGCGATTAAACAAAAGAAACAGAAAAGCAATGTAGCAAAACTAAGGAAAGGACAAGAGAATCAACGATGTGGATAGAAACATTCAAAAGTCCTGCGGATTGTGAGACGTTTATTTCTCGCTTTTTCAAAATAACTTTTGTGTATATATGTACTTTAAGAGGGGCTTTAATACAAAACTCGGAAGTAAAATAATAATAATTATTCAGCATTTGAAAAAAAGGGTAAATAAAATACACAAATATCTCGAGATGTTAAAAAAAAAATTGGAAAGATCTTCAATACAATCTATTATTACTGGGCTTTTTTTTTTTTATTTTCAATGACTTTATTTTAAAATAAATACTCGTTGCACAGTATTTTTGGAATATCTATCGGATAAAAGACTATCTTAAACTACAGAAAAATAAATTTTTTTAAATTTTCCACCGTTGCGTTTGTTTATAACAATAATAGACAGTTAGGAAGATATACAAGCGTTTGGGAGACCGCGCGACAGCATAAGACTTCCCTTCTATTCATTGCTGTTGTTAACAAATGCAACAGTAGAAAATTAAGTGAAACATATCAATTTTCTGATATTTAAAAGCTTTCGAAAAAAGAGGTAGACATGAAACAATTGTATATCAATTTTTTCATCAAATAAAATACATATGAAATACAAGAAATAATATTTTCTGGCAGGTCTCAACAAAAGTGAACGAATAAAAGAAATAAAAAAAAAAAAAACAAACTTGGCAAAATATAAGATTTAAAAAAGCCATATATACGTTGACATGTAGAATATACATTTACTGCACTGGCAAATTGGATTGTGGATGTATCCAAGCGAGCCAACTTCGAAGTCATGGATATATGCAACTCGAGGCTCGTTAGGCAAATTGAGCCGCACGTTGAGTACACAATAATGGTCTCAAAAAAGGGAAAAAAAATCATACAAAAGAAATAAATAAAAAAAATGAATATATAGACAAATAAAATTGAAAAAAAAAAAAAGAGGAAAATTGTCAACGAGTAGAAGCAGCAACTGAGCGACCAACAGTAGTCGTTGAATTTGCACATAATCGACACTGGTCATAGGGGTCGTATCGCCCTTTTGTTCGTACTGAATATAAAGCTCGTTCGATTTTGTCCAGTAATACCACCAACACACACAAATTATTATTATTATAAACTAGTATTAAATTTTGTCAATATATAACAGTCAGCCTATCGACAATTTGTTTCTATTCATCCACTGTGTGCAGTGGAAATGAATATAAATTTTTTGAATAAATTCCATTTGGATTGTCATTTGTCAGAGCAATGGCTGTCTCGAAGATATTAATATGAAATATTCAGGATTAGTTTGCTCGAGGACATCAGTTGTCCGTCAACATAACTATCATTTTTCATCCGTTTGGAAATTCATAGCGCCCCTTAACTTGGGATAGCACCCCGTAACTTGTGATAGCACCCACCCTCTTAGCGACCTGTCTCTTTTTTTCTCTTTACATATTTTCAAATGTATGCTTTTTCTCCATAAAGAAGATAAAAATATACATAACAATGACATTTCATATTTTTTTTTTCATATTTATGCGATTTTTTTTTAGTTTATTATTATTATTATCATTTTTTTTTAATAAAACCTACAGAATTTTTGTATGCGTAGATGGAGCCTTTCTGAATTTTCAACTGTATTTATTTATCTTTTTTTTTTTTACATATGATAAATTGTTTTCAAGCTTTTTTTCCATTTTTTTTCTGTTGTAAAATGTTGTGATGAAATTTCAGAATGATAATAATAATAATAATAGATCCAGAGGGGTGCAAAAAAAAAAAAAAAATGAAAAAAGAAAACGAAAGTTAATCATTTGATGAAAAAGTTTTCAAGAGAATTATTTATATTTTAATTTTAAAAAAATCTGGAAGATTATTATTCTTTTTTTTTTTTTTTTTTTAATATTTATAAAATGATTATTTAGAACTTTTCATAGTAATCAGTGAAATTGAACGGTAAAAAAAAAAAAAAATTTAATAATACTTTTAAACTGGAAAATAAAAATTTAATTTACTGATAATACTTAATTTTTTTTTCTATGAATTATTGCTGTTATTAGTAACGACATAGAGCTTTAAATAAAGAAAAAATAATGCAATACATTTTATGAAAAGTTATATCTTGACCGAGTTTTTAATGCATTTGATAAAAAAGTTTCGTTGGAAAGTCCAATCGTGTGTAAGTGCTATTAGACGAGCTGCACTATCCCGCAGCAACTTTTTAGATATCTTCTTTTTAAAAATGCCCAGCCATCACACGCAGACAAGTGGGCGAAAAAGTGAAGCAATATAAAAAATAAAAAAAAATCCCATAATGTATATGAGTGCAGATATACGTGTGGGTTTTCCCACATAAATGGTGCAATTACCAAAGCGCACTTGAACCACTGTATATACACTTTTTGATAAATCTTTCAAGTCAGCTTGTGTATGTATTATATCTGTTTGCCAGAAAAATAAAAATGAAAATAAAACAAAAAAATCACCGGCTTTTTTCCACAGAAATTCTTGTTCCAATTGCACATGAATTTATTTATTTTTTTTTCATTTTATATTTTATTCCATTCCATCCAATTAAAGGAGAAAAAAAATTATATATAACCACCTAATTAATGGAGATTTAAAAAATAAAGTGAAGACCATGGGTTTGTTTTAGAAAAAAAATATAAAAAAAAAAAGAAAAGAAGAAAAAATATATTCTCGTAAGTCTAGGAGCGTCTTTTAGTGCCTTGAGGGGTTTAAGGGTTATTCTAGATACAAACCCAAGGGAATAATTTCACGCCATTAAGAAATGAAAATAAAATGAGACTCGTTATGTCTCATTCTCATGTCTCTTAAAAAAAATTATAATACCATCCAAATGAGGCTTTCTTATATTCTTAAGAAACTAATCTACAAAAAAGTTTTACTTAAAATTCATGATCATATAAAGTGCGTCGTATTACGTTCAAATTAATTTTGAATTTAATTTCATTTGTTATGTTTATTATTACTTATAAACTCGGTAGGGCTATTCATATTTTTTGCTGTTATTTTTCATGTAAAATTTTAATTTATTTTACATGTGCATAAATGTTGCTCTACACAAAATCCTAATTATCCTAATATTGAAATTTGAATATTAATAATAAACCAACATTGTATAATGAATTTTAATTGTAGTTAAATTTGACCTACGTAATAATTTCATGGAGTTTTAAATACACGCAATTTAATTTTCTGAAAACTTGAAAATTTTGTTTGAATTTTGATTTAGAATAAATTAATTGAACAAACTAAGACAGTTGAAAACTAATAAACTTTTATTATTTTAAAATACCCGAAATTCTCAACTTGTAATAATAGAAATTTATTTTCTCGTAAAAAAATATATAAATTTAATTTAAAGACTAATTTTTATTTCCCTTCTTTTGTTAAATATAATTAGAGCCTTGTAATTGGCTCTTGTTTGATGACAAATAAATTTTTTCATCATAATAAAGTTGGATTATTTTATACAGAACAATTAAGACTTAATGATTCACTGAAAATTACTTTTCATTATGAAATATTTAAATATGAAGAGGATATTATATATAAAATTTTAAAAATTTCTTGGCACAATATTACGTTAGTTATATAGGTCGACTGAGTAAAAACCGCTGAAACAAGTTAAAAACTTTTTTTATCAAAGTGCCAAGCATGTTTTAGCATAATATTTTGCACGCACGGTAAGTTTATAGTTTTGGCATGTATGAAGATTGAGTTGGTATTAAACATATAGACTGTAATAAGTCCAGTTAAATTTTCTTGAAACTTGTCTTTTCAAATATTTATAAAGTTAAAGTTATTAGACATCCAATGTGCCTCAAATATTCATAAGAAAAACATAGATGAAACCCTAGCGAATAATCACATGTAAAAAAGGCTATTTGAAAGAAAAATCTTCGGAGGAATTTTTGCTGAATGTGTCGGACATTTATTCGCTTCTAAATAATTCAATTTTATTTAAACTTATTCATGTTTTTCATGAGGAAAATATTTTAATAGTTTAGTTGCTTTGGAAGATAACCTCATCTTATTTAAGCTAACTTGATTGTTAAATTATATGAAAAGCCCTAGGGGCCATTGTAAAATAAGCAAAGTACAAAACTTTGATGTACACACTGAACAATCTACAGGCAAAAGCAGAAAATTCATTTAAGTAAAACTTGACGTCATTGATGCAAAAGTGTACAAGTAAACACATTGCCAAGAAGTTTTTGCGTAAATTTTTGAAATACGATACATATTGTTAATGGACGCGGGACTAAAATTCCCCAAAGTAAACCATCTACTCAAAGTCTCCATTTACAACTGGCTTATAACCTTTTATTCTTTGTGAAAATTTTTCTTCTCATATAACCATGTATTTGACCAAACTTTTTTAACAATTTTTTTCATTTTTCCCTTAAAAGTTTTTG
Organism: Aphidius colemani; assembly: GCA_030523065.1. Taxonomy (NCBI): domain Eukaryota; kingdom Metazoa; phylum Arthropoda; class Insecta; order Hymenoptera; family Braconidae; genus Aphidius; species Aphidius colemani. The sequence continues at coordinate 24,029 of JAPYYR010000496.1, forward strand.
CCACACACAGAAGATACATTTTCTCTTGATAATAGACAAACAAAATAATAAATAAATAAATGATAAAAGTTTTTTTAAAGAAAAAATATCTCAAGGTGTGGTGGATGTTGGATTATGTGAGAAAATCCGACAACAAGAGGGTTTAAATCTACCGAGAGATTTCCTAACCTCATGTGCGTGAGGTCCTAATTAGGCCGAGAGAGATCCAAAACATTTGAATATACAAATCCACATTAAGTTTAGCTAGTGGAAAAAATTCTTCAAGTAGAATGGGCAGTATATACAAATGGATATAAAGAGAGGCTAAAGGTGGTTTACCCATAAGCGTAAACGCTGTATGTGTGCCATAGATACACTTGAATTACAAATATATATTTCCAACGTGAAAGAGCAAGAAAGATGGATGATAACATGAGTATGTTGATACACCAGAAGTGGGGCATAAAGTTGGACTTGAAGCTTTAATACCAATATACACGTATGATACACAATACCAAGGTAAACTTGAATACAATGTAGACAAGTGTATTACAAATATATATTATACATGTCAACATGTTGAGCGCCAAAGATCAAATTTATATACTAAACAAATATTCATTTGTAAATCAGCATTATACTCGGCTTATTGGCATGCCAATTGAATTCCAATCGAAAGATCTCAATGAATTTTTAATTTACAGAAAACTAAATAAAACAATTTGTGTTGGTGGATGTTGATGATAATCATTAGCGATATAGAAAGATGATTTGTAATTATTATGATGATGATGATGATAATAATAGCGATAATGATGATGATTATATAAAGAGAAGGACAAAGGGGACTAGCAAGCAATCATAGAGTTGAATCTTGAATGAAGAGATTGGAAAGTAGAGAGGTCGAAGGGGGCATATATTTGGGGTTAGAATGTTATAGTAGAACTAACCCCTCTGTATGTAGGCTTAATGCAAAGCTTCAATGTAGAAACTCCCTGGATTGTTACGAATATATACTGAAGTACAGATCCGTAGTGAATTGATGATGATTGGTCAATTTACTTGCTCATATAGACGACAATGTTAATGTGCGTATAGTCCTTTCATCTGTGCGTACCAGTTGTTGTGAGAGATTGATAATAATTTATATATATGGAATTGAGAGAAGGATGATGGATGAAGGATCAAGAGTCAGTATGATTTCTGGATAAGGCCAAGTGGGTGGCAAGAGGTGATGGACAACTGTAGGTGGAGGTTTATATACTAGAGACGGAGAAAGAGAAAGAGTTTTTGGTTGACTCTAGACGGAATTGAAGGAGACAAGAGGATTTTGAAATCACACGGGACTACAGATTGCTAATGACGGATCGTGTCTCATGAGAGATGAATTCAGTCAGTGTGATTGCCACCAGCATTTCTATATCAAATTCTATATTTATACCAAAACTTGATTCCCAATTTATGTTGCATTGACATTATTACTGTATTATTATTATAATTTTTCGAATTATTAATTTTATATTCATATGGTGTAAATATATTTAAATTTAATAGGCTGATAATTTGGAATAAACTAGTGGCAGTGCTTATTTTATTTTTTATTTTTTGATAGTTATTAGATTTATAAATAATTCAATGTCACAAGTGATGGATAAATTACGATACATTAAGAAAATAAAGTGAGTTTTAAAGAACTTGATTGTTGTAAACTGAATAAACCACAAAAGCAACATTCAGTGTGGAGGAATTTGTGAGACATAAAGCTATTTGAGTAAAGTAAGTTTTCATTCTGGTTGAGAAAACAAGAGAAAGTGAGAAAGATGTAGCGTATAGAAGACAAAGTTTGTACATTAATTTTGGAACATCGGCCAGAGGGAGGTTTCTGCCAGAATAAGGCACGACTGGGATTTAGCTATAAGCCCCTGAAAGAAATAAAAAAAAAATAAATATACCAAGGGGTGAAGAGAAGAGATTCACCAAGAGTTCCTCTGCTATAGAAGGACATGATTTTGTTGGGAAAAAAAGAGTAAAAGCCCAAGTAAATTACCTAGAAAGAAGGCAAAGGGTTAATCGAGCTGGGAAAACAAGGGGCCTCATCATAAAACAACCCGACCCTTTTACTAATTTGAACTTCATTACGCGTAGAGCCTCTTTTATTTGAGACACACGCAAAAGTGTCTTGAGCTTTCACATATATTTCTGCCAATTTTCATACCTCACTTTTATAAAATTTTCCCTCCTCTTTTTTTATCCCATCTGCAAACACGCTAAATTAATTCATTGAGGTCTTAAACCACGGGCCTTAACGCGTTGGAAACTCCATTGGGAGGTCGGTTATATATACGTATATAGTCAGAGAAAAACCGCTAACAACTAATCTAACAAGAGACCGCTTAATTATTGCCTTACTAATTTTTTCCAACATTTTTCTTTTCCCTCTTATAATTCTACTGAATATTTATTTTTAACTTTACGATATTCTTTTGTTTTTTAAATTTTACACACAGCATAGTAAAGTGCACACACAATAAACACACTTCAAGAGAAAAAGAAAAAAAAAAGAGAAAGTTTATATAGAAAGCAGGTGGGCGCATTCACGAGTTTACATTTATTTGCAAAAGGGATGAAACAACCCCCTGAGATTTAAGATTGCGTGGGACGCGGACAGGCTGCTATTAACCAAAGTTAGGTTGGGAAAGTCCAACCTTCCTTATGATTACTGATGGTTACACGACCGGATAATGCATACAAGCATGTTTTTCTTTTAGCACGCACTATGAAAGCCAAATAAAAATAAATAAAAGTTTGATATATAAAAGGTAAAATATTTTAACCACCAAAGTGAGGCATCGGGAACACAGATGAAACGCCCGGTTTGATACGCACAAAGCAAACTCACATTCGCATTTCTTGTCACGAACGGATTGTATATATGCCATCCAACTTTTTCGCGACGTGCAGTATTCAGTTTATTTTTCTTTTTCATCTCATGATTTTTATTTTTAGTCCGAAGAGATAAATTATATCCGCATGTGTTTGTGTGTGTGTGTGTGTGTGTGTGTGTCATAGACAATCAATAATCTTGCCTCTCTTTTTTTTTGCTCTACGTAATCACAATTTAATTCGAACTGTAAACACATTTTGAAAATAAATAAATAAAAATTGTGGTGTGAGTTTCTTGCTAAAAACTAGGGTCGTTGAACGACATAACAAAGTGCATATTACAATGTACTTGAAGACCAATAATAATTCAATTTCATATCTTGGAAGACTGTGCATAATGTCACACCAATTATTATGATTGGTAAATGGATATTTTACAAGACTTTGGATAGTTAAAATAAATTGAAAATACATTCATTATTGCTAGTGTAATATTGATAATAATATTTTCCAATAATGTAGATTTGAAAAAGTGATTTCCGTTGGTATCGGTTTTTCAAGAAATAATATTATAAAATCAAAATGATATTTGTGGAAACGGAAATAACCATAGTCATCTAGATTTTGACGATTCACTACCATTGAGACTTTTTCTATCTGCTATTCAAGTGAATCTTTAAAAAGTATAAAAGTCACCAGCATAAAAATCAACGATACGAAAGAGAAAAAGTGCCTACGTCTATACGACTTTTGAATGTATAAATATCGAGTAACAATATCAAAAAATGAGGTCATATTTTAAGTCAATACTTATTATTTTTTTTCCAAGTCAATATTTTTCATCGGCTTCCATATACTTTGATACAATTTTTATTTATTTATTGTTATTATCATATTATGCAAGTATAAGTGTGTATTTTTACATGAGAAAGTACATGCCACACCCACTTGAAATTTTGAATTTGAGACGACAATTCTATGGAGGTGCTAGATTAGTGGTTACTGGAAGCCAGAAACATATAATTCAAGAGAAGACCTGGCTGTTCTTGACACCAAACTACCCCACAAATACAAGAGAGCCAAAATACTACTACAACTACCATCACTATAACAACCACGAAAACGTGATATCCTACTTAAAATGCGATGCTGTCCATGGTGGTTTGGCTGAGGCGTGTTTTTTTTACTATTCTGGATACTCCTTCAGTCTGCAAGTCTAAAATACCGAGGGTAGTAAAGATATATAAATAAATAAAAATGAAAAAAAAGGGTCTTGCTTTTTGTCAATATATGGAGAGTGAAGACATGATGATGGTGGTGGTGCCATCAGTCTAAAATTATTATAAACTAAAATAATAAATAAATTGAACAGAGTGAAAAAGTTTAAAGAACATTCAAAGACACACTGCACAGACACAATCGTTTATGTATAAACAAAAAAAGTCCACAAGAATTGGCGCCGGCTAGACATGAAATTGAATGAATGTGAAAAATTTAAAAGCTAGCCACAGTTATATGGTGTTGGAGGACAATATTGAGAATAGAAAACAAATGAAGAATAGAAAAATAGCAGTTGGAATTGTAGTTTTAAAATAAAACCGACTGCAAGAAACTTTATCTTGGTTATTTGTATATCACCATTTCCCAAAGGGGTGTATCATCTACGATATATCTTTTTCTTTTTTTTTTTCTTTTAACAAAAGTGAAACAATTCTTTTAAAGTCTTTTTTTGTTGCTACGTTGGTGATTTTACTTCACTTTTCTTCTTCAAAAACTCCCATGTACCATTCATTGTTGAAACATGGACACTTTTGATTGCAATTCCAACTTTAATAGTAAAAAAAAAAGAGAAAAATAAATGCAAGATCCCCAAAGATGAGGGTTAAAAGTCAACCCTTTATTTTTTTTTTCGTTATCTCTATAGAATGATTCACCAACGCGTGAAAGGTAAAGCATTAAAAAAGCTACAAAGAATAGTTTAAAAATGACGCATATAAATTTAAAGCAGTAACTATGTGTTTGTTGAAAAAAGATAAAAAAAAACTAACGACATCGTTATTGTCACCAATACGGAGAAATTCACGAGAAATACGCAGACATTTACCGTAGCTACCGTAAGTTTTTCCGTGACTAAATGTCTCCGTAAATTCCCGCGTATTTGTTGCCAATAACGAAAAAATAGCGAAAAAATCAAGGAAAAATGTTTAATTAAACAAAGCTGAACCCTTTGATTTGTCATTTCGTGTAATTAGATCATCTAGGTAAATTGATTTGACTGTATAACAAGACTATTAATAATGTTAAAACACAAATGACTTGAAAAAAAAGTTTAGTGTATTCATTTGACGGTAGACAAAATTTAAGAACACAAGCTATTTTCTATTAGCGAAAGCGCTATTTAAGTATACAAATAATTATTTTTTCATCAATTAATTGTTGATATTTTTTTTTTCATTTTTATGCAAATTAATTGTCAAAAATAAAAAGAGAAATATCAACAAAAGAAAGTAAAAATTAATTGGAAAAATTTAACGATATTTACTGTCTTGTTTATTTTATTATCTTTTTTCATTTAATCGTCAGCATGATGTTGCTCTACATCTAAAATTACACGCCCATTTTACCATAAAACATATATTTTTTGTTTTTTTTTTTTTCACTTAATGGCATATTTCATTGTATTTATATTCCAACTGAGTGTATTTACGATTTCAAGGGTCGCAGCAATTTGTAAATGAGTTAATAAATAAACTGCCAAATAAAAAAAAATATATAAAAACATAAATACGTTTTATTTCATATGAAAATTTAAATGATAAAATTCAAGTGCTTTTGATAATGAAAATCAATAATTGCAATTTGTGATAAAAAAAAAATAAATGAAATGTTTATTAATAATCAAAATAAGATTGGAAAAGTTAAAACGAAAATAATGACAAGAGGAAATATATGAGTTTATTTTGTAAATCCTTTTGGGATTATTGGAAAAATAAAAACAAAAAAAAATAAATGTACGTTTGTATCTATATTGTCAATAGAAGTCTTCTTGATTATTATAGAAGAGTCCCTGAGGCTTCAACCCTCACAACACACAGCCAAACTAAAAAAGGTAGATACAGCTTCAACCCCAGCATTGATGCACTATATATTTATATACAGACAGCCATTATTTTTCCCCATATCTTTTTCTATTTTTTTTTTTTCATTTTGATAACCAGAAGACTCACATTACACGATGCGATTCGAATGTAATTTTCGTGCCTCAAGAAAATATTGGATATCATTTTTTTTGTTTTATACATAAAAAAAAATATAAAAAAGGGGAAGAAGAAAAGTTACTTTGAAACTTGACATGATGCTTCAAGCCATTAGCTCTTAGAATTACTTTTTTTATATTTTTTTTTATTTTTTTTTTGTTTTTGATTAGAGTATACCACTTGGGGTTTTTTTTTTTTCATTAAACCCGGAAGGACATCAGCAATCTCTTACGTCTCTCATTTTCGTTGGGTCACCTCTTTTCCTGAGGACACACTGGACAACACTCTCACTCGTTTTTTTTTTTTACTTTTTTTATTTTTTCCTCGCTTGTCTCTCACACACGCAGATCGATAAGGAACAATGCTTCAACTCTGGGCTAAGTGCAAAAACCATCTAGAGGGATTTTAACTCAATGATATCAACGAAAAAAAATGATATTTTGGGGGAGGCTTATGTGTGATGTAACACTCAGATCATATAAGTGTCGGGATAGGGTCGAACAATGATGTGAATCCCTTGGGCTATGTTTGCGGTGTGTGGTTACTGAAAAAATACGTAAAAAAAAATGGATAAAAATAAAGGACATCTCAAAGAAAGGCTAGAACCTGACAGAAAACTTGATGGATGTTGGAAACTGAGATTGCTCAGTATAACCAGCCAAGACTGACGATCTCTCAGACACATCACACTGATGGCACGAAAAAATTACTCTTTTTTTTTTTATTTCTCTTACTTTTTTTTAACGTCATATTTTTTTCCAATAATATAATAATCACGTTGGGACAATTATTTTCATCTATCAAGCAGAAAATTTTCATCCGCACTTATTGTATTTCACGCAAGAATTGAGAGGTACAAAAAAGAAATTGCACAGTCAAACGGATTTGATCTTGAAAATTGATAAAACAAATAAATAAAATATTCAAAATTATTTGACTCACCATAATCAGCAGCGATAGTCCGAAAAACTTTCAGCAAATATTTCAAAAAATTCTGGAAATAAAAATGAAAATATTAATTGAGAAATTTTGGTAATTTTAAAATAATTTTTCATAGATTTTTAATTCACAAGTCTGGAAACATTTAAAATTGAATAAAAAAAATAGATAAAATTTAATTATACCGCATTAATTTTAGTTTTATATATTTTTTTATATTTTCATTATCAATTGGAGATTTTTAATTTAATTGTTCAACGGTGATGAAAATTTGATTGTTGAAAAAACTATCTGAGTGTGGCATTGGTATGTCAACTCAATCGGAATGGAATTTTTGGAGTGTGATCGAAATATTCCAGCAGGGCTTTCATTATTATTCGAACATTGAAGTCGCGACGTTACGAGCTAAGTCGGGCTGCAAATTATTGGAAAATTCACGGATTCACAAATGGTTCAGAATAAAAGAGAAAAACAAGATAAAGCCAAGGGAAAATACTACGCAAATTTCCACATAAAATTTTTTTATATAAAAAAGAGACTTATCCTTCAAGTTTTTGCTGTTAAAAATATACCTGACAAGTCCAGGCTTTTTATTTTTCACTTTTCAATGTCTTTGAAATCATCATTTCTTTGGCAGAAAAAAAATCCATAATATTTTTCAAAGGCGAAAAAAATATATACGAAAAGAAAAAAGCAAACAAACAAAAATTGGCAATAAATAAAAGAAGAAAGTTAAATTCAAATCGAATAAGAAAAAAAAACGCGAAGGATCTGGTTCTTTGTCTGAATTAGATCAGAATATGATATAAAAATTGCAAAAAAAAAATGTAATATGACTGCCATTATGGATTTTTATGATGCAATGTAAAAAAAAAAAAAGATTAAGAGAAAAAAAAATGAGAGAAGATGCGTGATACAGAGAATCTAGCAGCTGTGTCTTGAACATATATTATGCAAATAATTCCCGTGAGATTTTGCCCCAAAAAACGAGGGGCTTTAAGCGCTAAAAATAAGGAAAATAAAGAAAATATGTATATAAAGTTTCCATAAAAATAAAATACTCACATTTGGAAAAAACTTGGCAGAAAAAAAATGAAATGAAAAATCAAATATTTTTGAAAAAATATGTAGCTCAGAATAAATATACATGAAAAAATGTTTAAATAAATTGAGATTCATCTGTGTATTTATTGCCAATGTATCAGAGTTATTTTTATTTTCATGTAAAATTGACTTTTCCCGACATATTTATTCTTGAAAAAAAATAAAATACCACACACAGGATCGATTATGGGTAGATTTTTCATTCTTCTACAATCTGTGTATGAATTTTCTGTTTTTTTTTTTTTATATTTTTTATATTTTTTTTGATAACAGTGACCTGTCCACTGTTTTTATATGGACTAGGGACTATTCGGTTCATCCCATATGCCATTTGTCAAACACAAGTCAAAATGAGGCTACGCCAAAAACGATATGTCCAAAAGAAAAAAAAATTTGTTCACTTGAATTTGTCTCCGATTTATCAAGGTAAATAATACAAGCCATTTGTATTCTTGTTTTACAAATAAAAAAAAATGTTAAAGATAAATAAAACAAACGACTTTTGAAAAAAATAAAAATAAAATCTAAAGAAAATGTAATTTCGTTTTGAATTCGATAAGATTTTTATCGCATTTCGTCTACACGGTAAAGTATTTACACTTTTTTCTTTCGGAATTTTCTTCACGTTAACTTTGATTGCAACGTCACTGATTTTTTCCCGTTAAAATAATTACAGCCAATTTTTTATTCCATTTATTTTTCCGTATATCAGATTCTTTTTAATAACTAATTTTTATCGTTATCGTCAGATTTTTATATTCGATTCTCATAACGTATTCCGATTGCTCAACTGATGTATCCACAGCTTTATCAAAAAAAAATTGCATATTGAATCGACTGGATATAAAAAAATCTATCTTTTGTTATTTCGCTGCAATAAAAATTTTAAAAAACCTTTTTTTTTCAATGTTAAATTATACAAGTTATCGGTTAATGTTGAGGTTTATTTTTATGCTAAAAAAATTCAACAAATATCTATAAACAAAGAGAAAATAAACAATTGGCCAACTTAATTCTTCTAATAATAATTTTTATGTAGTTTATGCAAACTATTGTGCTCCGAGCATGAAAAATAAAAAGACGAAAGTCAATAATTTTTTGTTCTAAAGATAAAAATCAGGTCAAATTTTTTATAAAAAAAAAAAGTATAAAATACATTTACGATAGAGCAAAGTAGTGTATTTTTTTTTGTGATTTTTTTATCTAGCTTTGGAGTTTGTTGAATTTTTTCTGGCGGATTCTGGTGTACCGGATAAAGTGACAGTGTGACAAGTTTCCTGAGAAACAAACACTTTGGATAGAAGTTTCATTCCATTGAGAATAATGCAAGAAAGTGGTATTACTACTTTTTATTTTACACAGTCTTAGACGGTATATATTTCAACACTTTAACGTACATTTGTAGGAGAAAAAATGACAAAAAAAAGGGGGTTAGTTGTGCTAAGCGTCTTTCAAAGCTCAAAAATATATTCAACACGAAAATTTATTGTTGTTTATTTAATTTTGGCTGTTTACATTTACAACTTTTATAAATATTTGCAATTTAAAAATTATAAAAAATAATATTGCTACTCTTTTATACTCCTATTTTCGCTTTTATATTTTTTCGAAAAACGAGAGGGCTGATTTTACGGTTAAACGTTACAATGAAATGGTTATGGTAACGTTAAATTTTTTTTTATACTTTAAATATATTTTATGGTGGATAATATTAGATAACATGTACACGTTGTATTAATGTTTTTATCATGTAAGTTAAGAGCTGAAATAGTCAGAGATAACGTTTGCCTTGGGAGTAACAATTCTCAGTCTTTTTTAGATACTTTTTTATATTTTTTTCATTTTATTTCTACTCGTATACTAATTTAATGTTAAAAAAAAAAAGAAAATAAATTTAATTATTCCAAAATCTTGAATATCAAGAAGTAATCTGTGAAATAATTTGAATTTTCAATCACGATTTGTAAATATTTTATTCAACATATCCGGTGTAAAATAATATCATAAATTTTAATTAATCAGCACAGCAAGTTATACGACCAAAATGTACATTTTTTTCCAATTAAAATAATATAATATTTGATAAAACATTATGAAAATTGAATTATAAATTTTTAAAAATGACCTACTAATAATTTATTAAAGCTTTTGCATAAAATATATCCTCAAAAATAATTTAAACTTGTCAAATAATAAATGCAAAAAGAGAAAAAAATCCAGAAGAAATTGGAAAAGAGGTCAAATATATAAAAGAGGAAATAAAGTCACAAGATAAATTCTATTATTTCATTAAATTCAACCTCATGAGCAGACATGTCATAAGGACCTTTTTCCTTGCTCATAATTTTTCATGTTTCACCCAACACATTTTGGTATTTTTGATGGCAACAAACACATGAATTTCAAAGTGTCAGACAACCGAGTAATATAATTTTCCCTGTCCAATAATTCAAAAATAATTTTTCGAAAATATATAAATTAAATTATTTTTCTTATCTAAACTAAATACAATTTTTTTTTTTTTTTATTTGAAAAACTTTTAAATACAAGAAAAATATTTTTCAAATATAAATTATATAAACTTGATAAAAGAATAAATAAATTTCATGTATTTCATAATTAAATTAATGCAATTTTGTTATTTTTTTTTCGATAATTAATTATATTTTGTATAACGGATGAATGAATAAACACAAAAGATATAAAATGATCAATAGACTGAGGGAGTACAAAAGTGCAAAAGTCACTTGAGCGACTCACGTTTATACTGATTATACGCTCCAATATTTTCTCAGCTTAATTACTACCCTTATACCATCATCATCGTCCAACAACTATCCTCTGAACACTTAAAATTATCCCCTTCTTTTATTTTTTTCTATGCAGATAGAGTATAATATTTAAGGAAGAAAATTTTGCAGCTCAAAAATATCGCTTTACTTTCTTGCGGACGTTATCTAAATGCCACGGTCGCTGAAAACTACTTCTTATCGTTATCTGTATTTTTTTTTTCCCTTTTTTTAGCTTAAAAGTCGTCTTTTCTCTTTAGCTTCACTTCTTGACTAACACTTGGCAAGGTGCTGAAATATTCTTATGAAAAGTTTCTATTAACGATAGGACGATGTATAAAAAAGTTGGTGACTTTGGCGATGAACATTGCACGTTGTTTAAGAAACTAATGAGAAATACGTGAGGAAAAAATATGATTAAGTAGCTGGAGGAAAGAAAACAAGGACATGTATTAAGTACAGTACATAAATATCAATACAAACTGTAAATATTACATTCAAAAGTTGGTGGATTCATGTCATTTAAAACTACCAAATTTTTCATGATAAACAAAAGTTTAAGGGGATAATTAATCAAACTTTTTAGACACGGAAAAGTTTAAAAACAAATTGATTTTTACTTCTCTTTGAAGGTTAATATTTTAGTCAATTTAAGCATCGATAATTCAGGGGATTTTTTTAATTTATAATTATTATCGACTCTAAGTAACTTGCAAAAAGAATCTATTTAAAATTTAAAAAAAAAATGAAATTAAATTTTTAAAATTTCAGGATAATTATATTCAAATTTTGTCTGAATATTAGAGACATAAATCCATTAAACTTTCAATTGGAAATAATTTTTTTAATTAAAAAAAAAAAACAATAATTAATTCGAAACTTAATTATCGAAATAAATTTCCAATTCAAATATTGGAAAATTCAAAACTACACATTTCATTGTCTTTTAAAATAATTTATCGAATTAAAATCATTTTTAAAATTTAATTAATTAATACAAATGATGATTTTTATTTCACCTTAAAATATAAATTAAAAATGAAAAATTATCTAAACTCTAACAACATGGCATTGTAAAAAATAGAAAAAAAAAATACTTTTTTTTCACCGTAAATTTGTGGAAATAGCAACACGTCGAATTGTAGTTTGTTAAGTGTTTGACGTGATGAAGGACTTTACCTCTCAACAAGGGTATTTAATTTATCGTCAATGTTTTATTTGGTTTTTCACCACAAAAAATGTTCATCAACATTTTTTCAACTGCATTATTCATGAAATTTCATCAAGACTACCAATTTTAATTTTCTTTTCTATTTTTTCATCAACAATTTAACTATTTTTCAAATTTTTTTACGTTTATTTTCATCAATTTCTTGAATTGAATTTAAGTTTATATCCACAACCGTATAAATTGCAACATTCTTAACTCGAATGCAATTTTCCGTAACCGACTTCCAATATACCGAATTTAATTTAACGATTTTTATGCGGTCGAATGCTTGTAATATGGTTAGAACCAAACGATTAAATGAAAATATCAATACTGAAAATGGTAATGTGTCTGTCACATAATTTATCAACATAATCCAGGATAATAGAATATATTTTTATATTTTTTTTTACTTCAAGTGGTTATTATCTTGAAGCTTAAATACCTTCAACGAGTGCTAAAAGAGATATCATATCACCGATGAGTAGATTAATACACAACTTTAACGCATACGCAATCAAAAACTAGATGAAAGAAAAAAACGAACAATTTCATTTTATTGTTACAAAAAAAAGAAAAAAAATAATAATCTGGCTTTCAGTCTAGTGTATTTTTTTCTCCGTTACTTTTTCTCTCCTTTTCTTATCTGTGTTGATTTTTTTTTTTTTTTTTTTTCGCTTCTGAAAGCTCTGATGGACACTCACGCTGGAGTGCTTTTCTCGTACGAATTCGATTATGCTCTTGGGCTCGATGGTCACGTTATCCGTATGCCACAGACCAACGATTTCCCCAGTGGAAAATTTCTATATCTATATACAAAGCATTATCAAAACCCAGACATTTTTGTAACGCAATCCACCTTTCTGCCTTTTTCATATGTATCTTTTTCTCTTATTTACTAAAAATGTTCTAAAAGCTCATGGCAATGATACGAAAAAATAAAATAAAAAACCACCACAATGCAAATAAAATAAAAAGTATTTTGGTATTTATAATGGAAAAAAATAAATAAATTTTGGTCAGGTAAATACCAATTGAAATACATGAATGAATATTTAGAATTTTTTTTTCAAAATAATTACTGGTATTTGTAGAGATGATATTTGAAATTCACATGAAAATATCTCAGTTAAATGTCATTTCGAAAATTCAAATGGAACTTGATTTACTATTTGGGAATTTTATGCAATTGTCTGACTTAATATTGACTTGTATCACTGGTAAATTTTTTAAATGTCATAAGCTGCTTATTTCGTGGCTCATTAAAGCTCGTCTGACTTGATATTGACTTGTATCACTGATAAATTTTTTTTTTTTTCTTTTCAACATTATTAATTGTTTATTTTTTTGACTCGAAATAAATTATAAAATTTATTATTGAATATGCATATAGATTTACTTGAGTTTTGTGTTATCAAAGTTTTATATCAAAATACAATTCACGTAAAATAGACATTGCAATTTCATAATGCAAATTACTTTATATCATGAAAATATATATACCCAGACACACTGTCAAAGAAACTTTTTCTATATATTTTTATTTTATCTCTTGTCAACTACGAGACAAGATTTCTGATTAAAATTTCATGGCTGTAAAATTTTACCCAAGCAAGAATATTATTTATTTTTTTTTTTTTTGTTTGTTTAATAAAATTATCATGACTTAAACGAAAATTAAAAGAATAAATATATATATATTCAACAGAGATAAAATAATTATTATTTTCGCATGAGAAAATTTTACTTGAATTTAAAAAAATGTCAATTACAAAGTATCAACGTTAATTAGTAAAACTTATCGTTGAAAAAAAAAAGTGTCAAAGGAATATGAAAAGTCGACAAATAAAACATAATTAAAGGACATTTTTTTTATAATTTTTTTCTTTGAAATATTTACGGTTAAAGTTATATGCTAGTAATCCGTGAAGGGCTCGTATTCACATAATCTCATAGAGTAAATAAACCTCACTTCATCTGTCCCCCTTGCCCTTTACGCTGGTAAAACGTTTCACTCTATATCCGGATTCCGCAGGACCTTTTTAACCCCTTGCCTAACAATGATTGCATCACACTTTCTTCTAGCTGGCACTTTCCCTTTTACTTTGGTACTTTAAAACCTTTCCTGTTTACATGTTTATGTGTTTTTACATAGGCTAAATTAAATACCAACAGACACACACACACACACACACACAAATTCATATATAAAACGATTACATGGCAACTAACTTTTGCTGTTATCCCTCGTTTTCTACTTTGGGATTAATAAAAATATTTTAAACACTGTATTTATGGTTGTATTTATAACGAAATACTGGACACTAATATTCATTGGATTTAAAATATTTTAGACTCATTAAAAGTAAGTTTTATTTGAGAAAAAATATAATTAATTTTTCATCAAAATATAGTGCTACAATTGCAACTTGCATTTAATCAATTAAACTGTATTTTTTTATAAATTTTAATTCTCAAAGTTTAAATAGCTTAAAAATTATACGAAAAATTTAAGGGAAAAATACATAATTTTGTAACAAATTTCATAGCTTTTAAAAGCTTTTGATTAAGTGAGCTTTTGTCGGATCATTTTTCGACCTTTTTCATTCTAATTTTATTTATTTATTTTTTAAGCTTTTTTTTGTATTCCCGTAGATTTTTCGATAATCTTTTCATTCTCATGCATCACACAGTGAGTCTGTTTGGTTGTAATATTGTCTCATGCATCCATATTGGCTTTTTTAGCGATATTCCGTCCCTTTTTTAACAGCTCAATTCATTCTTTTTGACTGTTTTTATGATATCCCGATGTCTTTGTCACGTTAAAGTTTAATAAAGCCGATCAAACAACATCAATGGCTATTTTTTTTGCCTTCTCATTTTGCAATATATTTATTGTTTATTTATTTTCTTATATTAAAAAAAAATTCTAAAGATTTATCAACAATTGAAAATTTTTTCAATTTAATAATAGTATCGCTACGTTGTTTGTCGAAATATTATTTTTCTATTTAAAAAAAAACAATTTATATGAATTTTATACATTAAAAACAATGCATTATCATCGGGGTTATTATTTTGTGGTATTTTTGGTAGTGTGTTGTTGTTGTTGTTCCACTTGTTATACTCTCACGCAAAATCTACACAGAATAAGCTGGCAAAATCAAATTATGCGGTTATATTATTGCAATGTTCTCTTCTGGAAAGATAAACTAGCCTTCTTTGTAAGATATAACGAAAAAAAAATAAGAATTGAAACACTAGAGTCAAATCAAATCGAGTTACATAGATGGAAAACACAAAGATAATTTAATTTAATTTTATATATTTATTTCTAACTTTTGATTTTTTAATGGAAAAATAAAATAATAAAAATACTTTTTGTATATTTTATTGTTTTATCGTCTTTTTTGTTAATTTTTTTTTCATTTATTTGTCAACATTGTTTTGATTTTCAACTTTTATGAGTGCTTTTTGCTCTTTGAATTTTCGATAGACTATACGAACGAACGAGCTATCTCAAACACAAAATTATTTTTCTCTGTGTTTTTATATATACAGACGATATTTTTTTTAGTATACTCAAATAAAATAAGAGAAAAAATTTGTCAAACAGAATTTTAGAGTAGATTTTTAGCTAACTTTCTTTACATTTTATTTTTTATTTCGACTCGCATTGCAATGGCTATTTCCTTTACGACTGAAAAGCCCAGCGAGTTTTTCTAATGCGGAGACTTCAATATCTCATGTATTTACTCACCGAAGAGTTTCAATATTTTATATTTTCATCTGCGTTATTAATAATACTTGAAAAAATAAAATACGATATACATAAACTCGAAAAAGTTTTTATAAAATTTAATTTCCGTTTCGATAAAATTTCATTCATCTAATTCATTCGAAAAATTGTATCAATAGTTTTTTAGAATAATCGAAAATGAATATAAAAATTTATTCAGAGTAAAACTTTATTTTCATTTTATTTTTTAATTTTTTAAAATAAATAAATAACCGTGATTTTACCGTTTCAATTTTTATGAGCTATGATTTTAGCCACTGGAACGATCAGTTGAAAAAAAATAGTCAAAAATATAAATTCAATTCACGTAATTTATTTTTTCATGATTACATGTGGTAAATATAATTTGAGGCAATGGCTACAAACTTTTCCAGCCATGAAAATGATAATTCTCAAGGGAAAATGTGAGTTTGGCAAGTCACATTTATTCATAAAAAAAAAAAAGAAAAAAAAAAACGGAAAATGTTGACGTAAACAACGTAAATAGTTTATTTTTTCTGGACACAAAAATATACACAAAATATTCAGGTTAATATTTACTATATTTATAAATTTTTATATATAAAAGGGCAATTTTTTTGCACGTAGCAGTTGGCACGTGACGCAAACTAAAATTATGGAAAATTCATGCAAAACATACAACTCGATAACGCACTCAACTAACACATGAACATACGAATATTTAAATAAAAATATTCACAAGTGTAATGAAAATAAATATTACTAAATATATAATAACCACATAATAATCCAAAATGAAACAGAAAATTTATTTCAACTAAAAATTTAGAGAAAATAATTTGATATTCAACTGGAAAAAATTACGGAAAATAAAACAAAAAAAGGAAAACAATATGCCAAATATTTTGAATGAAAAAATATAATATAAAAATAATAATTTAATAAAGAATCTCATGGCCTATTTTATATGTCATTCACCAGTAAGATGAAGAACATTGGAATTTTTCATTTTCTCTTAAAAGCCCAGGTTTTACATCTCATAAACGAATACCGGTCTATATTCACTAGAATTTTAAGCACAAATATAAACCCTGCGTCCAATTCATTTATATTTCTAACCCCCTTGAACCCCCTTGAATCCCCAGGACCCCCATTATATTGGGCATATTAAATGTCTACAACTATCAGCCACCACTGCGCCAAAATTTTATATTTTTATGACGCATTTTTATTTATTTTTATGTACAACTTGTCAAGTCGAATGTAATTTTATTTGCAGTCGCAAGCTCGTCTATTTTAGATATTTTTTATTTTTCTTTTCTTCCCTATTATGCGAGTATGTTCTAGTCCACGTCATAAACATTTCTATGATTTGAAGAGGGTGATAAACACACAGAAAAAAAAGAATTTTTTTTTGGCCCCATCAACTTAGTACTATCAAGCCGATTGTGTCTAGTATGAATCGGTATATGTTGAAGACGAAGAAAAATAAGACGTGTGGGGTGAGTTTACTTGGCTGGCAAATCCCCCAAATAATGTCGCGAGGGTAGATGCCTCCATGATATCTCAAAAGAACAAGAGAAAAATAATAATATAAAAAAGCATAAAAGATGAATGCCATCGATGTGGCTATGACTCATATGACAAGCATACTTTCAACAACCAAAAACTTCATACGGCCCGTTGGACACACATTCAACTTTTCCTTGCGATTCGCTTTGTGAAATGGTCTATGCAATAATCAATATATATGAACTCAACTTATTTTGATTTTAAAAAGACAAATTTTCCGTGATGAAATATCGGTGATATTGAAAATGGATAATATTGAATTTTTTATTTATTATTTTTTTCGTTGCACGAGGGTTTTTCTTTGAGTTATTTGCAGGCAAATTTTTCATTTGATATATTTTTATATCACAAAAGTATTTTATGTTTATTTCAATATTTTTTAGTTATGAATTGGCTGATTTAGTATGGGTATTTGTCTTCTTTATGAGATAATCAATGGGTTTTGTATTAAAAATAAAATGACTGGTGGGAAAA
The DNA here is from genome assembly GCA_030523065.1 of Aphidius colemani. Taxonomy (NCBI): domain Eukaryota; kingdom Metazoa; phylum Arthropoda; class Insecta; order Hymenoptera; family Braconidae; genus Aphidius; species Aphidius colemani. The sequence goes on from JAPYYR010000496.1 coordinate 41,996, forward strand.
GAGAAGTGGGTTGTATTTGGAATATGGATTTTGATGATTGGATGTTAGTCATGGGGATCGTAGCTGGGAAATACGATCAAACTACCAAATTGAGAATCAAATGGCTCGGCAAAACTGTCAATATGTTTGAATATAAAAGAGTCATTTTTTTTTTTTTTTTTTTATCACTCTATCATTATCAACATAAAAGTCACCAGAGGAATTTTCCAATTTTGAAAATATCCAGTGGATCATCTTTTTAAAAGATCAAATTTTATTTTGAAAAAACAAAAAGTTTAAATGTAAAATTTATTCTTTTAAATAAACCTTGTTATATAAATTAATAATTTTCTTTATTTTTATTTTTAGAAAATTATTAGTTTATGAAAATAAAATTAAACTTATTGAAAATTAATTTTCAATCATTAAATTTATATATATTCTCAAACTTTGCCAATAAATTTCATTCAAAATAGGTCAAAAAATAATAATAATAATAATATTCCCTTCAAATTGATATAAATAAATTTCCAATTTAAAAATAAATCCATCTATAAATGTTCAATAAATACAACATTTTTTTCGATATCAAACTGATTAAATTTCACAAAAAATCGCCACAAGAATTTTTTAATTGGCATAGAAATAAAAAAAAATTCCAATTAAATAAAACGCATAATTTTTTGATGTATCAAACTGTTTGAATTTGATATTTAATAAAAATGCCTTAAAATGCAAATTTAAATGAGACAAATTAAACTTACCAATTGTTGACCATCAGGAAAGTTGACCAGTGTAATACCCTGTCACAAGAATTGGAGCATTTGAATTTCATTCTGGCGTGGCAATTTTGAGCACACGGCATCAACATCATCCTGCAAATGAAAAAAAATATTCCATATAAATATATAACAACACAGACACACATAACACAGAATGAGAGAGTAGAGAAATAACAATTGAACACTGAAACTCGATGGTTGGTATAGGATTAACGATGATAATTGGGTCGAGGCAATTTTGTTTGACCAAATATAATTGGAAAAGTCTATACCAAATGTATTCGACAGACGGTGTCTGTTTCACTTGTATTAACATTAATTGTTTAAATTAGATCAATTCACGTTGAATAAGTACGACAAGTATTTCGTATCCATAAAACTATTTAATATATTTTATTGCAACTCGGTTAAAACTTAAATTGTGTTTTGTAATTTTCATACAAAGTATAAACTACATAGGCCATAATTAAACTGCCACCAATTTTACACAGTGTCAAATGCCAATTTGTTATCATCTAGCCAAGGGGACAAATATATTTAGGGTCGAAAAAAAAAACAAAAATTATAGCTCTTTTTGTGGGTGCAATTTTCCCTTGATCCTCGACAAACGCGCGCGCTCACTTTTAAATGGCTCCCTTATTTTTTTTTTCACTGTAAATACACACATGGAAAAATTTTATGTACATTTCCAGGACATATTAGAGCCAAGATTTTTGTATATAGAAAAATCCGTTACACTTGTTCATGCAGACGCATATAAAAGTCGCGTCATCATCAGCCTTTCAGCTTCCGTCAAGCATCTACATTTCCGTGTGCAAACAAAAGAATGAAATATTTTTTATTTTTTTTATTATTCTTTATCACAAAAAATAAAAAATCTTTTTTTATCTTATTCTTTTCTCTCATTCTTATCTCAATATTATTTTTATTCCGTTTTATTATCTTTTTTTTCTCTCTTTTTTTTATATAATTTTTTTCTTTTTTTTTTTTTTTTAACCACTTCAGACACTTTTGTTTTATCTTCATTATATTTTTTATATGAAAAAAAAATAAAAAATAAAAAAACACAGAGAGAATAAGTGGTTTGATATAATTTTTCGTCTGATGGTTTGGATAGGTAAATTTGATACTTTGTGTTGTAAAATAAGAAGAATGGAAAGTCTACAGGAAAAAGGGTTAAAATATATAGTTCAAATGGAGTATCGCATAATTTCTAATAAACCTATCTGCATTTTATTTTTAACTGGTGAAATTTATTAGTGTCGGACGACGACCACCACCCGTTGATTAATGAAAAGCAGACTTTTTTTTTTTTTTTGCAAGAGAGTAAGGTGCAGCCTCAAAATAAGTTAGAGACTATGTGGTTGAGACTAGAGTGACATATAATAGTCGGCGATTATTTATTGTTATAACAAGATATATCACTTTGACCTCTTCACCCTGCAAACTTGATATACACAGGGACTTTTACAGCGGCTAAATTGAATTTACTGAACCTCAAATACTCCAATCGATAACGACTATTTTTATTTTTAAAATTTACTTGAATTTTTAAACAATTTTCACGTTAATTAAATGTCTCTCTGTATTTGTTTTTGGCTATTTGCATGAATTTGTTACGTAGTATTTCTCGTCAATTAATTTTTTATTTATTTTTTAAAATATTTTGAGGATATAGAATTTAATGACGAGTCAATATCATTTAAACATAACACGAAATTAGACAATTTATGATTACCCAAACCCAAAAATATACTGCGTAAATTCACGCTTGATAAATGTATTTCGATTGTCGATTTAATTATGACAATTGGTCGTGTGTGTGTGTGGGCGTGTTATTAATTTATATGAAGGAAAATTTATGTTGACGAAAATTCAGTGTTATTGTGTTGATCAATGACACTGTTATCGATATAACAAGGAAAAATTAGACTAAATTAAAATCACGTTTTAAATTGTCAATAGCAATAAGCAGCAAATTAAAAATTCGGGGACATTATTTTTTAGAGACAAATAAATTTATATTGCTTACATAAATTTAACTGTTGGATTTATTTATTGATGGATCAGTAGACTGGTCATTGACACCATCCAAAGTTTATTATTCAAAATGGATTAAAATTTTATTTTTCAGTCGTCAAATGGACAAATGTGTCTGGCTTGATTGATATGATCAGTCTTATATAAAAATGCCAATAAATTATTTATCATTTTTAGCTCATATTTTTTATCATATTTATTGTTTTATTTATTTCTACTTTTTTAATGAAAAAAAAAGGGTTGAAACGACGAGAAAAATTGTAGAAAACGAGAAATTTAAACGCATCACTGGCGAAAAAAGTATAGAACGCAGTGAGAAGGAATAAAAATTGAAATAAAAAAAATATAAATAACACAACAGAAATGAATAAAAAAAAAAAGGGAATAAAAAATATTGAAGGAAAAAGTGGAAAATAAAATTCAAAGATGATTAAAAAAAGAAGAAAAAAATTAAATAAATAAATAAAAAAATGAGAGTATCCAACTTTTTGATAAAGAGCCTCGCCAAATGGCCTCGCTAATCATTTAATCGCAGTTAACGCTTCTTCTTCCAATTCGATACTCCAATTTATAGCTTTTTTCTAGCTTTTTTTTTTTGCTCTCTACTCTTTACATATTCTTTTTGATTCATTTCTTTTTCACCAGCGAATATAGTCTAAAAAGTTTCGTCCCAAAAATGCTCATTTTTTTTTATTTTTATTTTGTCTAAAGAGTTTTTCCCCAATAGGGATCTATCAGCTTCCCAAGCAAAGGTAAAAAATGAAAGAAAAAAAAAAAAAAAAAAGCAAAAAGCCTTTATACCCTCATAGTTTTCGCACCAAACCCCGAGGCAAACCAAAATCAAGACGCTCGCAAAAAGTTTTTTTTTTCAAATAATAAAGAACCGAGATTTTGCCAGACGTCTGGTCCATAGAGAAGAAATAAAATTAATGTTTGCTCTCTTTTATTGTTTTTTTTTTTACCCTTATTCAACGGTCAATTTCACATCAGTCATTTCATTATTTTTTTTTTCAAAGATATTATTTTGTATTTTCGCCATGTGAGTTTGCAAGTTTTTCCATGTATTTTTTCATTTTAATTTAAACTTGTTTGTTTCATTTTTTATTCTATAAATTTGTGCAGAGATTTTTAAAAGGAAAAGCCATAATAAAACGCAAAGGTTGTAAAAGGGTTATATATTTTTAAGTGATGCACAAGTGACGTTGCGGTTATTTTAATTAACAATACCTTGCACTTTCACGCGGGTTTGCAACATTGAATTTTGTGTATATCGTAAATGTAATATCCTCTTTGCTATTACGTATATATTTAACATGCATGTGAGTATACAGAAGCCGATGGTTTATACTTGAATGAACCAACATACTTAACCGGTGCTGACTTTGCTAGAATTCACTTTTCGCATCATCGAACTTTAAGAGTGCAAAATTTAACTATGCTCATTTTTCTTCTTCGAGTTTATTTTTTTTTTTTTTTTTTTTTTTAAGAGATAGAATTTTTTTTCTAATGATATGTCTGTTAAAAAACCGGTTCGAATCTCAAATTGGTAGGATAAATTTCATGGACCTTTCTCTTCTAATTTTTTCAAATGAATTTTTTTCTTTACAATGAGTCGATACGAAATAGAGTCTTTACATGAACCAGTTTGAAATTTTCTTTTTAATTTATTATTCATAGATTGTTAAGCCCTATGAATATAAAATATTTTTGGATTCAAAATATCCATAATTTTGTATTCTTGATCAACTGAAATGTGTCATTTTAAAACTTGATAATTTACTTTTTATGTTTTTCTATTAATTTTGCTTTTGTCTTTGTGAAAATAAAAAAAATAATTTCAACTTTTTAAGAATGGATAATAGAAAGTTTATGACATCTTAATAATCCCCATCATCCCCATTGAAGTTGATAAAGCAAAAGAAAAAAAAAACATCATTGACTTTTTGCTGAATGAAAATTTTGTTGAACATTTAGCTAAGCTAAAGTAAACTAAAATCATTATAAATACAAAATTATATTTGTTTAAATGAAGAAAAAAAATACTTAAATGTTCAAATAATACTCGATAATTGTGTTTTATAAAATAATAATTTTACTTTAATTGCAAAATCACTTTGACTGACTCATATTACTACTGGTTTTTCAATTTTGAATTTGATTTTTCATCTAGCTTTTTCACTTAAAACCGCAATGTCCCTTTTTTCACTCCCACAAATACACGTATTCCTAAAATCCACCTCAATGTCCTTTTAAAAAAGCGAATTTAATCCATCTTTCGAATTGGAACCAGCCGATCTCTCTAAATACCAATCCGTAAATGAACAAAGAAAATAAAAAATAATAAAAAAAAACCATCGTTTGGAAAACTCCTCCACTACTTCAAGCTTTTCATTGAGAAAAAACGAAAGCCATTTCCCATTTTTTTTAGCCAAAAATAAAAAAAAATAGACGAGCGTTTATTTTGTCTACTTTATCACTCTCTCGTTCTCTATTTTTTTCATCTCTTTTTCACTGCCAAAGCATCCATATCAACAGTTTCCTTTCATAGATATTTTTGTAAGCATATTTTGTCGAAATATGTATGTTTAAAGGTTTAAAATATAGTCGATGCTTTCAAGGAAGAGCATTTGATATCGTCCATTGATCGTCTCAATCGAAACCGTCAAATCCACATGTAAAGTATAATCTCCTCGGTGCATTCATATTCAACAAGATATATCAAAAAGCGCCCAACCAATCTGGTCAGGTCTTTTACACATTCCATTTAGCTTTCACTTTGATCAACCTTTTCACGATTTATTTCTATTTTCATTTATCTATCTTGCATGGGCTTTCTCACTCTACACATCATCATCATCATCATCATCATCAGTACTTTTGGCTCGACATACACCCCAATCATTATTGATTAATTAAAAACGAGTGTATACATGCAGGAAATTACATTTACTTTGAGTAGAAAAAATGGAAAAACCATCAAGTAAAATGAGAAAGAAGAAAAGGAAAAAAGGAAAAGGAAATCGACCATAGTTTGCTATTTCATTTGTCAATGTGAGCTCAACCAGATCACAATTTTTTTGTCAAAAAACTTTTTTTTTTTTTAACAAATTGTTTTTTTTTTTTTTTTTTATTCTTTCACATGTACCAGTTGTAAAATTGCATGGGCACATATGAAAGGAAAGCGGGTTATATCTGCGTGTACATAACCCGAGGACCACCCTGCTGTACGACCGAGTAGAGAAACGATATATACACGCGACTGTTATTACAGTGGGCGTGGTAATTGAGGCTCTTCTACGGTTGACAATGAATTGAACAGAATAAATGAAAATAAAATATATTATTATATTTATATCGAGAAATAATGAACAGTTTTTTGGAAAAAAAAATATTTATATACTTTAAAATTGATGGAAATTAAATTTTTCAAAATATTTCGTGTGAAATCAGGACGAAAGGTCCTCATAAAAGGTGAGTAATTTTTATGTGCAAATAAAAGTTTAATAATTTTTAAAATTATCAGCAATTTTTATGATGAGAATTTCTTGCAATAAATTTGATATGAAATTGATTTAATTTTGGAAAATTATTTTGCATTGAGGGTGGTTTTCAAGGGGTTGTCTTGGGAATAAAATACATTGTTCTGACATCTGTTGAATGAAACTAAAAGTTGACTTGATTATCCTCAGATGATATGTTATAATAACGAAAAATAATTTTTTTAATTTGTAAAATAATTAAATAATTATTGAATAAATTGCTGATTTATGAAGCACCGATATTTCCGTTGATAATAATTTAATAATGACGTTGAAAAAGATCATAAAAGCCACATTAATTATAACGCAAAATTAAAAAAAGATAATAAATAATGCAAAAATATTTTTAACGATAAAAAATCTGACTGTTTTTTTTTATTTTTTCTACCACAAAATAGATGGTTTTTTAAATAAATAATTATTCGTATTTTTCTTTTTACCCTCTTTTACTGATGACGAACACTTAGGGTAATTATCATCAAATATATTTCTATTGTTGTTGTTATTATTTTGGTCTTCTTGTTATTTCAACTGATAAGTACTGTGGCAATAGTCACGTAAACAAAAAGCCGTCACGAGGTTTTGTATCGCACGCACCATCAAATGAAAGTCACGATAGCTATTTTTTTTTTTTGTATAAAATAAACGCAAGAGCTTGCTTATAGAGCTTTGGAAAAAAAAATAAATATTTTAATAATAATAATGATGATGATAATTACGAAAGAGAAAAAAAAATAGTCACGAATAGAAGGGAATTTGGTTTTTTTTTTGTAAAAACTTTTAGGATATAAAAGAAACGAGAAATATTATTTACAATTGAGATACGTAGAAGTGGATTGAAATTGAAGGAGAAAATGAACAAAAAAATTATATTTATTTAAAAAAATAAGAAGATTTATAATGAGGAGAAAAAAATATAAGAAGTGATGGGTCATTAGTTGGACATGTTAATCTCGTAAATATCATTAAACCCCAAGACGATCCAATGACAGTGATGACTACTCTACAGAAAAATAAAAAAAATTGAAGAAGAAGAAGAAGCAACTCAGCTGTAATCAATCAAGCCAGTGTGAAAAGAAGACCGAATTTCTTGCACAAATTTTTTTAATTTTATTTGATCAGAAAGTAAAATGACACGGAGCCAATTCATTCAAATCGAACATTAAAAATGATTAAAAAAAAAAAAAAACTATCAAGTGAATTAAGACGAGCCCATTTTCCTTTTGATAATTCATTTTTGTTTTTTATTTTCAATTACTTTTCCTTTCATCCAGAGAAATTTGTGAGCCTGACTTTATATGTCTCTGTATTTTCTGTAAATTTCTCCGTACCTGCACCGTCAATAATTTCGTTTATTCAAACCAAATAAAATAACCCCATCAAAAATTGAATCAATTTCTTTTTTACTCAATAAAATTTTAAAATTATTCAAAATGCAATGGTAAAAAATAAAACCCATCAAATTGAAATGGAAAAGGATATTTTTTTTTTTTTAGTAAAAATCGGCACGTCAATTGTGATTCATCCATTTTGGATGAATCAAAACTTTCATAACGCTGTCAAACAAATTGAGTACGGATTTGCTGTCGATAAAATAACAGAAAAAAAAAAATTTATATAATAAAAATGTAGCGAAAGAATTCAACATAAAATAGTCGTAAAAGCTTTCATAAAATTTATATTTAAAAGTTGAGAAATTATTCAAAATTTCATGATTTGTTTAGTCATTTTATTTACGATACTGCATGTAACTATCAAATAATTTAATTTATTAAAATTACATTCTAATCGAACAATACTTTAAGCAAAACGCTGAGAAAATGAATTTAAATCTGGACTAATAAAACATGCATCCATACTGTCTTTTTTATCTTTCAGGGTCTGATTAAAATTCAAATTTGATGCATCAGCACAAGCCTCAAGATTAATTCGTGAAATTAAATTCAGCGAATTCCAATTTTCGTTGATCATAATTGTGTCGTTTTTAAAATTTGACAGGACATTTTGAATGAAAACATTTGGTACATCATCACTTGATGACTTTACCAACTTCAACAAGTAGTTTATCAACTAAAAGAGTTTTTGAAAAATTATATATTCAAGAAGAGCATTTGCAATTGTTGTTTTTAAAATTATTTTAAACATACCGTACGACCTTTGATGTAATTTTCATTGAGAGTATTCATTTCTCTTGTCAAACATTCGCTAATATTTTGTTTAAATAGTCTAAATGCAAATGCACTCTCGTATTTCGTTGCTACGCTACACAAAACATGAGTGTTCAAGCCATTCACATCAGATAAATTTTTATCAAGTGAAAAATTATTTAAATATTTAGTTTTGTACGACTTCCAAAAGAGCTTTGTGTTACTTAAATAGTCGCTATGATTTGTACGCAAAATTATTTTCGATGTGTTGTACAGTGATTCCAATTTGACAAAATTTTCTTGTAATTCACGTTTTATGTTGGATTTAAAGGGATCAATTGTTGTTTGATTTTCCCTGTCAAAAGTTTGTCGACAAGAGACTATTTCCTAACAATTTATATGAAAAAAAATGTCATAAAAATTAATATAATTGAGTCAACTAATTTTTTAAATGAATTAAATTACTTACAGCAGAAATTGAGAAAAAAAATAATACGAAAAACATTTTTAAACATGACGGTATTTGCTTGTCAACGTTTTTATTTTTAATCGACTTTTTCATTATTTTTATTTTACTAGTTTGTTGCAGAATAAAAATTATAAATAAAATTTATTTGTTTTAAAAATATTTCGCTTATTTTTAACTCGCTATCTGATGAATTTATTGGTTATTTTGTTGGAGCTAATGGAGCAGCAATAATTTTTTAAGAACGTTCTATTAACGATATTTTTTTAATACTGAAATAAATTTATTTTCATAAGAAACACACCGACGTGTTTGATATAAAATTAAACATTTTTTTTATTTTTTTTTCACGGCGATTGATGGTTCCTTGAAGAGTAGCTTATCTCTTAAATGATAAGCCAAACACAGTTGTCAGTCAGGCACTGTGTTAACTGTTAATTACACTAAACTAAAAATAATTTTTTTTTTTTTTTGTTTTTATAAGAAAGGTATTTCAAGGTTGAAGGCTTTAAAATGAAAATATTTTAAATATTTTTTTGTCATTTTAAAGTATCGCCGTCTTAATTCAATTTTAAGTATCTCGATGATTGAAAAATAGCCAAAAATAAATTACATAAACTAATCGTTCTAGCTCATTTTATAAGACAATAAATTTCATATTAAAAATATTTTTAAAACTACATTTTTATATTCCCTTTATATGGAAATTTAAAATTCATTTTCAATTAAAATTTGTAGCATTAAACAAATAATAAAGGAAATGTTCCTTTCAATTTTTAACCCATCAACGAAAAAAAAAATGACAACAATTGTGTCAACTTGAAAAGCAATTACATTTTATCATTTATTCAACTGTCTGTATCATGAAAAAATATTAATTTGACTCATCAGACATATTAATTATTTAATTTCACAAAATTAGTACTCGAAAAAAAGTATGAAAAATTGAAAAGCAATTTTTAATATAATTAAATAAAACTCGAGTTAAAAATAACGAAAAAATTCCAACGAAATAATATCATCATGTTATTAAGGCTGAATGTAGTTTAATCAAAAGTGAAATACCAACATCATTATCATCATGAAGAAAAATAATAAAAAAGAATGACTTAACGAGTTGACGTGATAAAAAAACAAACTCACCTAGTAAAAATAAACAAAACAAAAGATGAAAAAAAGCTCATTCGTGCAAACAATGTCACAGAAATATGTGAACAAAATATAAAACACATTTTCTCTTTGTCCTGCATATTACATGCTTGAGAATTTTAAATTGTGTGTGCAGAAAAGGGTCATGTGTATTGCAAGGGGTTAGTAGTAGCTATCTAGATGAGAGATAGAGAGGAATAGAAATTGCTGAGAGGGTTGATGCTGCAGAATAAGTTGAAGAAAGAAATGGTCTATTGTCTAGATGACCCCAAGTGCGGCACAGATGAAAGAACCACAGAAAAAGAGAATATATATTAAACGAATAAAAAAGAAAAAAAGAAAAAAAAAAAAAAGAGACCAAATAAATGAGACATTGCAAGGGCAAAATAGGCAAGCCCCTTGTACAGCAGCTAATGTAATTAAACGAGCTCACTACTGTCCAATCCCTTACGACCTTTTGCTTTACTTTCCTTGTTTTTTAAAACCTTAAAATATATATTCTCGTATTTTCTCTCTTTTACTGAGATACACCAAAAAGATACGACAAAAAAATCCTTTTTTTCAGTGAATAGTATTATGCAACCCCCAAAGTTACGTCTCTATCTCTTTTCACTTGTGCATTGTACAAATTTTCTCTTGGTTTTGTCATTCACATGTCGTTGATTATCAGCCATACCCTTTTTTTTTTTATACCTATACCGCGCACATATGCCTACTTTCATATACTAATTGAATTTTTTCATTATTATTATTTTGACAAACAACCTCATTTTAGATCCCTTTTAAATCCAGTGGATTAATTTTGTTTTTGATAAAATATTTTACATACTCGGTTGGCTGCCAATGTTGATGTTATTTAATTTATTTTTTTTCGTCTTTTATCTTTTAATTCCATGTCATCGTTATGGTTTTTTTTTTTCGATTCAAAATATACCGTTGTTTATGGGAATTATCGGTAATTTGAGGTCAAAAATTTAGATACATTTTCGCAAACGTTTAATTATATAAAAAATATTTTAAAGAATATTTTTATTAAATTTTTAGACTCACCATTAGCTGCAGCAGTGATGACGATGGAAATTCTATTGTCCTAAGCCTTGAGCTTGTCAATGCCATCTACAACAATAATTACAGAAAAAAAAAATTAAAATAATTTGAAATATAAAATAAAGAAATTAATGACAATGCAGTGAAAAATTTCGTTATTTGACCCGTAAATTTGTCGATTGAAATTGTTTTTTTGATGTCAAGTCAAACCGACTGTTATAAAAATAAAAAAAAATAGAAATTCAATGGTCAATTTGCATGCAGTGAATGTTTGATTTTGGATTGACAGGCTTTTTGTGATATTCAAATAACACCAGTGAGTATTTATAATTACAGCAACACATTTGAATACGAAGAGCCAAGTGATAATATTTTACGAAATAGCATATTATTTATATGTTATATACAGACACACGTGATACTAGCCCAAACCACTAATGACATGCACCCTAAAATTAAACCCCCGAATCATTCGTCCTCAATTTTACTCGCTATGAGCAATTTTCATGCAATGGGTCGACGAGATATACAGCAATAGGGAGAGCAGAGACTAAAGGAAATGGCTAAATCTACCCGAGTGTAAAACACTTTCACTTTGAGCGACGTGTGTTTTACTCATACCATTTTAACTCACAACTTACCATGCAATTTCAAAATTGCACCCACGCATATGCTGAGATATTAAATGCCAGCTTAAAACACCACCACAATATTATTTATTTTTTTTTTTTGCTTTTCCTTTCCGAAAAAGCTCTGGGCAAAAATTAATATTTAGCTTTTATCATTCAACAGACTCATTACCCTCAACCACCATCACCACGAGTAGGTAAAAACAATTTTCAGTCAGTATGTTTAAGGTCAATTTTAAAATCCACTAATTTGTTTTTTTTTTTCAGCGAAATAAATAACGAATTTCAGCGTGAATTTAAAAAATCATCCGACCGACCGTCTCAATTTATTTTTTAAAAAAAATGTAAAATATCATTTGAATAATCGATTTTTGGTGTTTGCCATTAGACAATATATATATTTATAAATATCAAGTTTCAAAATAATGGAATGATTTGGGGTTTGCATGAAAGGGAAAATATAAAGGGAGAATATTTTTCAAGTGGAGGCTCATGACCAGTATATATTCAACGTCGTCCTGTACTCGACCCTTTTTGATTTTGCGTTCAGCTAAAAAATAAAAATATGTATATTATATATACATGTTTATTATATAAACACGCACTTGACTTTGTTGGTTATATTTTGCATTTTAATTGCTATACGCAACGAGCGATTCAAAAAGTAATTGATGCCGTAGGGAGTTGATTCTCGGCTGACTATTCTGGCTTTTTTATTATTTTTATTTTTCATTTTATACACACAGACAGAGAGAGAGAGTAATGTGAAACCCTTGATTTTATCCCTTTTTGACTCTTTTATTTTTCATTTTTCTGCTCACTCTGTTCTTCACAATACGTATATTTATTTATGTACTGAATAAAACCTCTTAAATTTTTTACATAGATGAAAACCCTCAGGGATATTGGACGCTTTCATATCGCTTTTGTCTGCAGAGTAAATTAATTGTCTGTGTGTGGATTTATCAGTCCAACTTTCACTCTAATTTGTTATTATTTTTTTATTTTATTTTTACGTTTTTCTTTCAATGAGAATAAAATGTTTTCCCAGTTATATACATAAATATTTTCACTCCGTTAACCTTTGACAGGACATCGAAGAATTTTTTTTATTTTTTTTCTATTATTCTCAATGTGAATGCAAAAAAGGGTTGGAAAATTTACAGAGTATGGGAATGATGACACTCAACTTTACGTAAAACACTTTATTATTTGTTTTTTTTTTTTTTTTTTCATTTTTTTTATATACAATTTTTTATTGTTATATATTATGTGAACAACATCACCGCAAAAATGTACTTTTACTACACCTCGATAAAACAAGGAGAAAGTACAAAATCTCCCACGAATTTCTACCCTATTTTTTCTCTATAAAAACTGAATGTTATGAGTGTCTATAAAATTGTCCAACATTTACCAAAAATAAACTGCTGTAAAACGTAAAATAAAAAGACTTTATCGTTAAAAAAATAAAGAAATTGGTAATCGATTTGTATTTTTTTATGTAAAATTGCTCGATGGAATGAAGGTTTTGATAATAATGTCGATAAATTTAAAAAAAAAAAAAACAAAAAATACAGTTTGTGAATTTAAAAAAAAAAACTTGATAATATTATCATTATTATTTAATTATTTATCGAGGTATTTGTTGCTATTTTAAAATAAAAATTTGAATATTTCATTGAGATTGAGTTGAAGTAAAATTGAAATTTCACGAATGGAAAAATTATATTTATAAATCGATGATTATCAACTTGGCAAATGATAAGAGTTAATTAACCCTCAATCATCAGTGTCAAATTAATCAAACGAATAATCATTTGATAAGAAAAATATCACTCAATATGATAATATTTCTCTCGATAAATAAATTGGAAAATTCGTAATTTTAATTAAGATTATTATCAATTTCGTGGGTTTATTAAAAATAATATTACTAAAACAAGTCATCAGTGTCAGAAACTTTTTATCAAAGTAAGTAAATTTTTTTGCAAGACTAAGAAGTGATTCGTTGCAAAAAAAAGTATTGGAAAAGTAAAAAAAAAATAAATAAAAAGACGAAAAAATTGATTGATGTTAAAGGGTGAATGGAAATAATTATGATAAAGATAAAAAATATATATGCGTGTGTAAAAGTGAATGAGAAAAATACAAGAAAAATAAAAAAGTATCCTTCAAACTATCGGAAAAAGTTTTCTCGCTCATCGATAATTGAATTCATTCTGTAAGGCCAAACGAATCTAGCGGTAGTAATGCGACATTGATCAAGTTTTTCAATTACGTGCGGTGAACATGCCGTCTGAATCAGCATGATTACCAAAGTAGAACAAGATAGAAATGAAGATGTAAAAAAAAGTTTATTTTTTCAATTTTTATATCCCAAAAAAGCTTCATTATTATTCGACACAAAAGTTTGCTCGTTTTTTTATTTTTTGCTCAACAAAATACAAATCTTTTCTTTCAATATTTTATTGAATTGAAAGGATATCATTTTAATTCTAATTTTAAATGAAGAAAATTATTCATCATCGCTATTTGTAGACACAATAAATGTATCTTCCAAATTTAGAATTTAAATTAATGTCAAATGTTAATAGAGAGTCTTAATAAATAACTAATCAACTTTTTTATTTTCAACACCATAATAACTGTAATTTTAATTAAATATATTTCGGGAAGTTTAAATTAAGATAATTTAATTATTGACAATTTACATGAAGCAAAAATAGTCATAAAAAGTTGACTAAAAAGTCCATTAAAATAATTGAATTAAAAGTAAATGTGAATAAAAAAAATATGATATTTTTAATTTATTAAATTCAACGATTAGAAAGATAATCAATTGTGAGTGTTTTTTAATTATTGCAGAAAATTTTTCCCTTAAAAAAAAGAATATTATGCATAAAAATGCATTTGAAAAATAGCAAATTAATTATTTAATTCCATTAAAATTATATTTAATTTTAAAGGAGAAAAAATAATAACAACTATGCCCTTTGGGAAATTAAATATTAAAAGTTGTTTGATCCTAAGGTAAATTTTGATAGAAAAGAAAAATATATATTTTTTTTTTACAACTTATTTGCGACTCTTTGAATTTTTTTTTTGTGCAACACACAAGCCCCGGCTTAAAGTAAAATATAAACTTTTATGTTAACTCCTAAATCGTCCTTTACTGATCTCAGTTATGACCGCACCAGTACGTGAGCATTCATAATGTGGTAATGAAACAAACTTTTTCTACTAGAAAATTTTTATTATTTCTTCCTCTTTATATTCACAAGTCAACTGACTCATCCAAAGAGATATTCACTATTTTATCGATTTTACATTCACAAAATTACCGTCATGATAATGAAAAATAAAAAATAAAAATTATTTTCATACGATTTTTTTTTATTCAACTTCAGTTTGATATTACTGTTAAAAAAAAAATGACAAATTGACAAACTAAAAGAATAAATTTTCATCATTAATTTGTTAGTTAATTTTTTCTATTTTAAATAATTTAAAAAAAAAAAAAAAAAATTATAAATTTATAATGCATGTCAAAGTATATCTTATGAATTTTTTATTTGATTTATGAAAAGTTTTTCATTTTGCCTGTGAATATTCGTGTTATTCATCTTAATACATTTTTCTCTTAGTAGAGTTCAAGTATTTTAACTTAAAAGTACTACTTTGATATGAAGAAACTCTAAATCAAAGCTTTTTATCGTCAAGATCTTTTAGAAATATTTAATGGTCTTTGAAAGCGTTTTGCATATAAATGCTGATAGTATTTATGTATTTTTTTAAAAAGTAAATCTTGATGTAAATACATACCGAAAAATAAAGTATCAAAAAAAGCTAAATATCTATTAAATTTACTCGTTAATATTTATAAATAATTTCAAGATTTTGTTTTATTTAAATTTTCAAAAATAAAACATGTAATTTTTAATTGGGACACTTGTAAATTGTTGATTTGCTAATTAATATTTTCTGGATTTATTAAATGATGTTGTGATGTCTTGTAAAACATGTGACAAGCTTATCAAACACTCGAGCTAAATACCAGATAAATTGATAAGATAACTCTTTGATTTCCTCATATTTTTGTTATTCTATTGTTTGTTGATTGATCAGAGTGTTTATCCTTTTTTAATAAAAAAAAAGAATTTATAAAAATAATTGTTTTTTTCGATGTCACGGTCTTGCAAAACTTATTGTTATTTCAATTGATAAAGTATCAATTATTCCACAATGTTTTGTCTGACCTATTTGACATTGAAAAGAATAATATGTAATCATTTTGATGTGCATTGCTTTGATAGCATTGATAAATGATAATTATTTAAACGTAAATCTCATTGTTGACTTGAAAAATAAATCATCCATTTGTATGACATTTAATTTTGTCAATTTAGAGTTGATAATTATTTGTTGATCAAAAGTTATCACGAGGCTTGGACTAATTATTTAGAAATAGTCATTTTATCCTATCAAAACTTGTCTTAATCACGTAATGGCTGGGCAAATGTTCTTCATCGTATCAATAAATTTGTCACAATTTAACACACGTCAACGAAATGCCTTTGCATTATTCACAAAACGACAACACGAATTATTTTTTGTTATATTCAAAAGTTTTGACAATGTAAATTGAATTGTTAAAACCTTTTTCTATTTTTATTTGTGTCATTATCAATTACAAGTCAACGAATTAATTCAATTTAATATTTATCTGTCCATCAGTTCACCAGGTCAAATTGTAGAATGTGTGTTAATTAAAAATTAATAATAAACTGTCGATTATTGATTTAATTGTCATTTTTTTTTGATGAATTTCATTGAATCCAGTCTTTTTCGTCTTTTTTTTTTTTTATTTGCATCTTTGTCATTATTTTTTATGTCGTTTTAGATGTTGATGAATCAAAATTTTGTATGCAAATTATTTAATTCACTTACTTGATATTTTTCAACATGGCGTCTTGTTCTAGTAGATGATTCAACCGTCTGCACCAGCTGTGTGACGATTGAGCATCAGCACAGTGCAGCATCATGAAATCACATGAATAAATGATTCACTTCCAGGGTACACAGTGTTAGTGTTACTACAAGATGATGTTCAATCTAAAGTAAATTAAAAAAATATTTATTTTTCAAAAGGTTAAACAAATTGTAGAATGTGTGTTAATAAAAAATTAATAATTTTCAAAAGGTTAAACAAATTGTAGAATGTGTGTTAATAAAAAATTAATAATAAACTGTTGATTATTGATTTAATTGTCATTTTTGTCTGATGAATTTCATTGAATCCAGTCTTTTTCGTCTTTTTTTTTTTTATTTGCATTATTGTCATTATTTTTTATGTCATTTTAGATGTTGATGAATCAAAATTTTGTATGCAAATTATCTAATTCCCTTACTTGATATTTTTCAAGATGGCGTCTTGTCCTAGTAGATGATTCAACCGTCTGCACCAGCTGTGTGACGATTGAGCATTGAGCATCAGCACAGTGCAGCATCATGAAATCACATGAATAAATGATTCACTTCCAGGGTACACAGTGTTAGCTTGACTACAAGATGATGTTCAATCTAAAGTAAATTAAAAAAATATTTATTTTTCAAAAGGTTAAACAAATTGTAGAATGTGTGTTAATAAAAAATTAATAAT
>JAPYYR010000497.1:0-28579 GCA_030523065.1 Aphidius colemani
AAAATCGAAGAGGTAAATTCCGAAAAGAGTGAAATTTTTTTTCAAGTATCAGGCAAATATAAATATCGAGGAGGTAAATTTCTAAATCAATTTTTATTTCAAAAATTTATCAAGCAAACAGAAACCAAAGGAAGTATCGAATCTTAAAAAACAACGAATATGTATGCATGAAATATTATTTATGTCTGCGCACTCTGAAAGATTACTAGGAATCATTAAATTAATTAATAATACACAATAAGTTAACTATATCATGGTTTATTTATTTTTACGTATGTTATTCGTCGTGTGAAGAATTTCAGAAGTTATTTTGTATATTCGCTAATAGATGACACTTTTTGATTCAATTGATGGCGTTCACCCGGAGCTCCGATAGAAGATTTTGTTGAAAGAAAGCACCTATTGAATTTAATTCTCTCTATACTAAAAAGAACATGTGCAGGACTTTATAACGCCGTAAAAATTAAAAAAGTGAACCATCATAACCCGAGCAAAGCAATTTTGAACATAGTAATTGTTGAAAATAAAATATAATTATATATGAGATAAAAATCTCCGTTCTAAAAGCAGTATCCCTGTTAACGAAAATACTAAATAAAATAATCTATAAAATGTATGATCATCTGAGTAAAATATGTGTACTCTTAATTACTGTTTCAGTTATTTAAAAAATATCAATACACACAGCAATATATGAGACGCAACAATGTATGGAAACGTAAACCATGGTCAAACTGTTTCACCGGATGACTGCAGCATGAAGCTCGTAGCTAACAGGAACTCATATTATGGAATTACGGGTGATGCTAGAGATTTGCGTGTCGAATATATCTATATATTCTGAGCATGCATACAGGTATTTCAAACATTGGACACTTAATCTAGAATGTGTATATTGAATCGATTGATGTATCGATCCGTTGAAGCAACGCTATTGTGGCACTGGCTTTCATCTTGCTAACGATGAAACATGCACGAACAGACATACACTCACACTCTTCTCACTTCTCTACGCATAATAATTTTACTAAAATTAATCGTATTAACTAACAGAATTGTCACATTGATCGAGACTCGTGTGCACTTGTACAAATTTCACCTATACCATTGTCAAACCTATCAATAATGCTTCATATATTTTTGGACTTTTTAATTCTTGTCCAGTTATCATTATACAAATTGAATAAAACAAAAGAAAAAAAAATGATCAATAATCATAGAAAAGCTCGAGTACATGAATGAATTTTTCTGATAATATTATCTGGCTGATGCTCGTCAATCATACACTCGTACATTTATCATGGTCCACTGATTATATATATATATATCATTTATATCATCACGATGACGTTATTGTCAAATATCTGCAGACACAGATAAAAAAAAATATTAAATTTTATTTTCAAAGACAATGAAGCAAGCTATGTAAATTTACTGTGTCAGTATATAAACGAGTTTATGTAAAAGAGCATCGAAATTGAAATTTCATTGAAATAAAAAATAAGAAAAAAAAAGAGATGAAGAATATAAATATTATTGTAAATTTTGAAAAAATAAAAAATAACAAACGAAAAATAACAAAGCTTTTTTTATAGATTGCAATCCAAGCAAATATTCGGGTTAGTGCTTTGGGAAGGTGGCTCAGAAATGAAGGCAGACGAAGTGAATTGGGTTTAAATCAAGTGGCAGTAGCTGCCTCAAGGCAAACTAGCAAGATCCAATGAGACAAGGGGTGTAACAGAGAAAACTACATTGTACCAGTGTTGAAAGATCAAAAAATTGTGATAGTAAAAGAAGAAAAAAAAAAAAAAAAGCACACATGATGCTTTTATAAAGTATTTTTTTTTTTATTTTTTCACAGAGAGTATATTTTTATTTCTTCTTTTACCTTTACCCTGAAAGCTCAACTTGAATATCTCGTCCAACTATATTTGCATTTTAGTCGAGAAATTTGCCTCGGGTATGTCCTATATCTGTGTATTCTGGTGACTCACACTCTTGATATGTTTGAGCTTCTTATTGGATTCTATGCAACTATATTTCATTTACTTTTTCTTTCCATTGATTTACTTTGGAATATTATTTGATGGATTGAATTTAATTTTTAATTTTATCCACTCATGAAATTGATTAAGTATTTAATGACTTTATTAATATACTCTTGGTATGTCTGACAGATATAATATGAAAGTAAAAAGTTTGAAAGGTGACGAGTATATACATAAGGTATATGAGAATATTGCTCGTGATATAAGATCAAGACAGCGGCTATTTCAATCAACTAGGTAGTATATAATTAAAGCCGGTAATTGATCGATTTTAATTAATTTAAAATTTTATTACGCTAGTAGAATATTGGAAGACTTGATAAGCTGCCAATCAGTTGGATCAGCAATCCAGACGGGATCATGTTTTACAAAGTCCATTGGGAAAATCAGATAATATATAGTTGAGCATCAATTCGTGTCGACAATGACAAGGCACAAGTTTGCTCAGAGTAGTTTGGACTAGGCTGGTCTGGTGATTTCTCTATATACGTATGAAACTATAACAAATAGTTGATAGCAATAATATTGTACGTTGAATCGCTTGTATCAATGATATTTCCGCATCACGAACAAGGTCAAACGTGAGATGCTTGACGAATCAATCACAAACAAATGCACTTATACATCGTTAAGTTTAGCATGGATCATTTTACTATTATATTTCCAATCAATTGTATTGTTATTATTACATGTTTACTTACCAACATTATTTTATAATTAAATTCAGATTTAATTTGCTTTTTTATATTTTTTATATTTTCTTGTTTGAATAGAAGTTCATGTTTGTGATGCTTTTTATTTTAATAAAAAAAATATTAAAAAATAGCAAACACTTTATACTTGTGATATTGGAGTTAGTGGATCTATGTATGTTGATCGATTTGATGAAATGTAAACTCACCAGATAAGCCCAGTGGTCGAACTCTCAAAATGATTGCTTACTTTAGAATTGAGGAGATCAGTAGTGCAGAAATTTAGGGCTTGATCAGGAAAAGGAAAAGTTGCTGGAGGAAATTTGCTGCATGTGCTATTGACGTCTGGCAGATCACTTACCTGTAATCAAACAAAAAAATAATTATTAATTAACTGTTAATCAAAATTGAATGTAATCAATAATTTATTTAGTTTAAAATATTTTTCATTAAAATTCATTTCAGCGAAAATTCAATAATGATTGACGTGAAAATTATAGGAAGCTTTATCCAAAAATAATTGATAATATTTTTTTTTCCAATATATTTTCTTTGGAAGCAATCAAGTACAGGCTGATTCAATTGTTTTTAATAAATTTTATACGTATAGTTTTTTTGTTTTAGGATTATGAAATCCATATGAATTTTTTTTCAAAAACTTGATGGATGATTGACAACTTACTCATCAGTTCGACTACATCTGGTATCACAGCGAAGCAAAATTAATTGAGATTCGATCTACTGTGACGATATCCAATGTAAATTGGATATCCCTCAGGAACTAGTTTCGCATAATTTCAACAGTAAAACGAATCTTCAGTATACGAGAGACAAATTTTCCACTGTGTATCTACAACATGCTGTACATGGGTTACACAGTGATCACATTCATGGTGATTATTCTGATCAGTGATCAAGAGATCACCACACACATACCTTATGCATAACAATATTTTATTCATGACATTTGACAAAGTTGGGTATATATTATACTCATATAATCAAATTTTTTCCCAATTACAAATTCATTTTAATTTTCATTATGAAATTATTATTCAATTATCAAAGTAATAAATATAAAAATCAAGAAATAAAAATAAATATACATACAGACATTAAAGTGTTAAAATAAAATAAATTGTTAGAGTCATCATGGAATCCATTAGAAAAGGGTGTTTAATATCAAGACAAGGGTTATATTCGCGTATTCGCAAGGGTGTGAAATGGCTGGTGAGAACCGTGCGAATGAGACGAAAGGGTTTCATTACAAATCAAATGCATATATGTATACAAGCAGACCTCAATTGTTTTTCTCCCTTGGGTGTTGTAAGTGCACATATAAATACATATACTACATAGAGAGACTATTTTCTCTTTTGAACGTCATCCAACCAGACGAATATTTGAATTTATTATTAAACCCCATAGCAATACATATATTTATATGGGTACATTCAGACATATGAGTTTCATTTGATATTAATTATGTTCATAGATTGAAATTTAATTAAAATTCAAAGTTTGTCGTATGCTTCTCTAGTACAATTCAAAGCACGTACCAACATCATATTTATTGTATTTATCATGCAATTTAGTTATTATTTTAATATTATTTTACAGTTGAATTGCTGATATATTATAGTTCATGATTTCATATGATATGATGCCGAATGTGTTCAGCTACAAGATTACAATTTGCAATTTAAAAAAACGAAGGGAAATCTTTGTGATAAAGTTTAGAGTTGGTTATCAACCTGAAGGCAAATACGACTCAATCGACAGTTGGTGAAAAGCTGTGGGAGTCTCTGTATATGTAACAGTTACTTGAGAGAATATATTTTTTTTCTGATGGAAAATTGCAAACGGTAAATCTCATTCTCATATATATATTTGTGTGCAAGAATACATTGTTTGCCGTAGGGCAAAGACTGGCAGTGTCGATTCTGAAGTATCGATGCTTTTCTCTGTATGTTGGTCGGCACTTTTGCTTCTTTTGAATCGAAACCAGTTTAACGATTTCTCATTATCCACTTATACCATTGAATCGTTTCTGTAAGTGGCTCTTTTTCCTCGAGCGCCATGATGTTCCACAGATATATAGTCGTGTGAAAACAAGATCCACAAGTTGAGTTCATATCATACCATAGCAATATAGCCTATATATACTGTGAGGTAATCTTTTTATGTATTTCATTAAGTTTAATACTTTTATATATTCAATTTATTCATTGGAATTTGGTAATAAAATATATAATTTTATGCTACTTTATCTTCAAGTTTTGTTTAACAAAATTAAAAAATTTCATTTTATGATAGTTAAAAAAGGAATAATAAAAAAAAAAAATAATACTACCTGAGATTTGATAAAACTGAGAAATGTTAACGAGCATAGATACAACAATTTTTATTGCAACATAAAAGCTGTAAGATTTCACACTTATATAGATTGACTGGCTCTTAAACTATCGTTGAATGCAATTTTAAAGAGTTTTTCATCGGCATATATAACCACTGAAGTAAGTATAGTGAGAGCTGATAGGATTTTTTTAAATTACACTTCTCGATTACAATTTTTCTATGGCACATTTAATTTCGTTTCCAGAACTATATAGTATATAAAAGAATATACATATAGATAAAACTGGATTCCAAAAGAATGTTAAAAAGTCAGTGTAAAACGATGAGAATACTTTTCTTTTTTATGTATTTTCAACTAACATTATTGAGCCCAACAGAGCTATCCATAGAAATCCCGGTGGATAACTCGAGGATTGGTGCACAGAGATCACGACAATCTAAAATGACATCAGTCGTTTCGTTATACACACATATATTTAAATTTTGCAACTCCTATGCACTTTATACATAGATGTATCTACTAAAATGCACAAGCTCACTGCAGAAATGTATAAAGTAAACTAATGAATGATGACTATGTTTGAATCTACATATTAACTTTGTTCATTTGTTAAATGAAAAAATTAATAAAATATAAGAGATCATCATTAATTTCAGTCAGGTAAAATAAAATATTAAAAGCTAATTAGTAGCAATTCAAATCTTATTATTTCTCTATAAAATATAAATTTCGATAATGATAAAAAAAATAAAATAACTATTCGATGCAAATGAAAGATAATATATTAAATTTTTTATTGTAGACTTTTGTATTCTGGCTCTATAACCTGAAATATGTTCTGCTTTTACTAAGAGTTGTTACTTAGCTAAAGGCTTATAGAAAAGTTAACAGATAGCTGGAGGAAACCAAGAAATGGAAATTCATAACGTCAAAGTGAAATGCTATTTTAAAGTAAATGTATAACTTTAAAAGTAGGTCTTGTTGAATTACACTTCTCCTAAAACTATTAGTCAGATGACTTGAATGCTGATAAAATTTTATTCTATATTTATATATAGATGCAAATAACTTGGATATATTAAAATTTTCAATGTCATTTATATTTATTTAATGCTCGTTAATCTATTCAATTCGTATTCTAGAAAACCATTTATTTTATATACATTCATAAAGGTGTTTTTGGATGAAAAATTTTATCACTAGTGACAATGATTCTCAGTACATTGAACACAAAAAAATGTTTATGTTCTCTTGAATTCCAATGGAAAAATCGTTAAAAATATAGTCGATGGATATTGCACCATGAACTGGTGGTAGTGTTGGAGTAAAAAATTGGATGTATATAGCTTTTTGATAATAATGTTGCCAGCTTAAAGCATAAATTCTATCATGCTTCTGGTTATAGAAGAAAAAGAAGAAGGTATTGTGCAGGGTTGGTCGAAGCAAACAGAGGTAGGAACTTTATGGGTGCATTGCGGTGTATCTTAGCTAGCTTTTGCTCGTTCAATTTTGCTTTCTCTCTTGTATATAAGAATAAGATTTTTGGTATGAAAGTCACGTGTATTGACAATTATTTCATCCGCCCTGTACCACTACTGTTACCTTAACTACTGGACCAGTAGTACAAACACAATTGAGGGTGGCTTGCTGAAGACAGCCTCAGGCCCAACTAGACTTGTAAGAGAAAGCTATGTAGAAATAACGATAGCAAACTTCTCACTAATCTTAACACACCTGGTCTTGGCTAACTATTGCACACAGCCATCTTTGTTCAATTACTTGATGACTTATTATTTATTATATTGATAAAACTTTTTCATTAAAAATTATTACCTAAATATATAATAATTTTCTGTATTGGATATATATTGCTTCACGTGATGTTACTTAGTTTTCATTTTGGGATTTTGTAATTTATTGTTTGGGTTATGTGTTTTATTGGAGAGAAAAAAAATAAGAATCGATAACCTCAGTAGTGGGAAATTCTCAACATCGTTTGACTAAAATATTGCAGCTGGTTTTATGGGTTAATAAGTTTGTCGGGTGTATTTAACCAATGTTGCAACATTCCTTGGCTAAAATATTTCTTGTTACATCCATATATGGAAGTCGTTAATTTCACGAAAACTATTTGCAGCTTCAGTTATTATCAGTGTGGTTACTAATTATGTTAAAATTTTGTATACAAATAAAAAATAAATTAATAACAAAAATAAATAAAAAATTATTGATAAGTTTTGGTTGTAAAAAAGTGCATTTGTAACATATGGTTGGATGAATCAAATGCATATAAGTAGATGATACAACATTATTGTATATTGTGCTGGTGCAGTCGCTTAATATGTGGCAGTGCTCCAAGTTTTAGCTCGTACATCGTCAGGATATTTGGAACCTTGGGAGGGCGACATGTTGGTAAACATTGTACAGTAATTGTTTTTACAAGACTATGGGAGGGTATCATGAAAACTAGACATTCAAAAGCATTTATGAACCAGGTTGTCCTTATTTTTTTTGTTGTGTTCCAACACACATAAATAAATTATTTTCATGTCAGAATTTCATTATTATATACTAGTTGGCAGGACTCAGCTTTGTGTAATTTATTTTTTATTTATAAATAACTTTTTATCCTTTTAAAATCCATAAAAGACCTTTCAAAATCATCATCACTAAATTCTATCCACATGGATACACTGATAATAGAGAGATTCTTTTTTTCCTCTTCAAAGCTACATTAATTGTTATATTTTTTATGCAGTTGTTCACTACACAAAAAAAAAGTCAATTATACTGCTCAAGGCATTTTTGAATTTATATTCAGTGATATAATTTTTTTTTTCAAGTATTTTTATATGTCATGCATTATTAAGATTCTTTTGATGTTTGTGATATGTGCTCATGTGAGTTTTTTTTATTGTTACTCGTTTTCCCTAGTTAAAATATTTTTTTTAGCGCATGACTGTTTTAAATTAACAAAAAAAAAAATGCCAAGTAAATAATGAGAATTTTTGATAAGTTAAAATTTAATAAGTTTGAAAAAAATTGAAATATAACAAAACAAAAAAAAAAAAAAAAAAAAACTAGTAGATGATTGTCGGAAAATGTTAGTTTTATATTATTTCTTGTTGTCCAGTTAAACAATGTGTCGAAAATGCCTTTTTTATTTTACTGCATATACAGATACGCCAGTAGAGAAAGTATTGACACGTTCATATGATTGAAAAAGTTTTAACATAATGCCGCTATATAAAACATCTATAAAGCCCTGAAATTGTCATGACCTCTGATCTCATTCTTATATTGCAGAATTTCATTCAGTAAGAATCCATTGTCATCTTCAACAAATGTCTCAAGATTTTCTTTTTTTTTTTTTAATACAACTGTGAGTTTTTTTTTTTTTTATTACACTTGACAAATACAAGTTGAAAAAAAAAAACTTAATTTTCATTAATGACAAACGCGTGTCAATGCAATGACAAAAGATTCAACGACATAAATCTTCAAACGCACTTTTCATCGGCTTATTGTCGATTCAACAGTAAAGATTCGCACCTCGATAATAAAGACACTTGTATAAATAAAAAAAAGAAAATAAGTATGCAAGAGGAATAAAAAAAAAGGAAGATGATGAGAAGAATATTCGCAAGTGACAATATGAAACGGATATAAAAAAAAATAAAAAAAAAATATAAAAGTTTCGTAAAAATAAAAGACAAAGGATATTTCGCCACCTGCTGTAAGTAGGAGTTTAGATATGTACCATGAGACAGTGTTGAACTTCAAGAGCAAATGAAACAAAAAGAGCCAGATAGTGATGGTAAAAAAAGAGGGCGAAGAAATGAGTAAATAGAGTACTGAAATTGTCAGAGAAAAAGAGAGAGGGTTACAACAGAAAGACCAAAAGAAAATAATAAATAAAAATAAATAAAAGAGACCCACCTCACTTTATCAGGCGGTTAATGAAAAATAGCGACACCCTCGCAAGTTTTGTACCCTGCTGTGTTCCGGATTGCTTGCTCTCTGGCTTTTACTTGATTCGCTCACTTCAGGGTGGGTTTTGCGTGATTCTATTTTTTGCTTGTGCCCCACGATACGACAAACTTTTCGTCTAAATTCCCGCTGTGTTGTCATATTACAACACCCCTGCCGTTCTCCTACTATATCAGACGGGTGCGCAAAGAGAATAAGCCGCACTTTTATATATACAAAATCTATATTTCTTATTATCTTTATTTTATTTTTCATTGAAAATATTCAATTTTAATATATAGAAAATTTTAATTATTTAGTACATTACCAAAAGAATTAAATTATGCTCTTAAAATAAAATAAATTTATAAGACGAATAAATTATAAATAAAAAAAAAAAACCACTGAAAGTAATGTGACTCAATTATCGTGCAATATATCTGTATAGTCTTATAAATGCATAATGGTTGGTTTTGCTATGCATACGTAAAAGCATTGGGAGCAATATAGGAAGAAGAGAATTACGAAGGATAGTAAACGAGGTTATGCTGGCAATAGTATTATAGTGCTATTCAACAAGAGCAGTCAAAACGACAAAGAGAAAGAGAGATGCGAGAGAGGTTGTAAATGTCGTTATATAAATAGTTAGCATATATGTATATATATATGCCACCGGACCCGATGGTAAAATAAATCAGCTAGTTGGATCTCACACGGGAGTTATGGGCAGGACGGAAGTAGGGCTTGTGATGTACGGGCGCCACGCCATTTCCGTCTAAAAATCCATTATATATTACGCGTCGCAAGGTGGTGTCATGATTTTCAAGTTGGTACAGGTAACAAAATTCGAGGGCACATTACCTTTCGATAATCTTTCTTCTTGTACTACTGTGAGCATAACTCTAAATTGAGTTGTCTAGGCCACCATATCAATTCAAAATGTAAGCATTTGCATTTCATATATTATGTTATCAGTTTTAATATAAATTTTGCATCATATACTTCATGCATTAACCAGATATTTGAATATAAATCACTTGGGTTATTTTTAAACTTCTCATAAAAAGTTAATTCATATTTTTTTTTTTAATTTGTGTATATAATTTCCATATCAAATGAATACAATATATACATATTTTGAAGCATTATGCTAGGCTAATAAAAAAAAATAAAAAAGAACGTAAAGTTGAGAGGAAATATTTTAAAGCATGATGAGTAACGTTGAAGCATAAGATGTAAGAGGGCTTGAGGCTACCCAACCGTTGAAATAGCAATAGCGAGGAAATTATGGGAAATGGTAATCCAGTTACGTTAGGTAACTGTGCTAAGCCGTTAATAAGGTTCGGGTAATATGCCATCTCTATGAACTCAATGCATCATTTTGATTACATGAAAGCATTTTGAAACTGCAGTGTTTAATGTAATTTGAAATAAAATTAAAAAAAAATAAAATAAATTCACGAAAAATAAGCGTAATTAAATTTATTATTAAGTTTTTTATAAGTTGTTTAATAATTTTTGTAAGTTTTGAAAATGAAAATGTTTTTTTTTTTGGTATTGTATTTTATTATATATGCACGTTAATTATATTAAATTTACACGTAAATATACGGATGTATGGAACTACGGATCACACGAATAATTAATGAATTAAAATAATAATATTCATCATGTTAATGAGTAGTTTGACAAATTGATAATTGTATTCATGTAGTAATTCTTCTTTAGTCAATTAATTAATCTAATGCTGCAGACAGACAGTTTCATATTTGTGTGTATATATACCAAGGATGATTGTCTTTTGGTAAAGTAGGTTTCGAAATTGTTACCGAGATATATATAAGATGAAAATTTTGCCACAACGTATAACTAGGTGACCAAGTTGAAAGACAAAAGTTTACGACAAGTTTGCTACTTGAGTCATGGGACCAGGTGCATATATACTACATAGAATCACACGTTTGAACCTTAGTCATAAATTGTCTGCATAACTTTAGCCCAAGCATCTTATGTGCTATTTCTCGATTCTGTCTGTGGGACATTCATTGCTTGGATAATTGTTCTCATTGAAATTCATCGATATATGCTGTAATTTTAATATCATATTCAACTTGATTATATTGAATAAAATATTCATTATATAATTGTTTTAACATTGAAAATATTAATATTGAATATTAAAATAATCATTATTTTACAAAATTACTGAGTAAAAAAAACGAAAAAAAATTAATTAAGCTCATGGGAAATGAAACAAAAGGAGTACAGTTGACAACTCAATTGTAGACTGACTACAATTTGCACTTCTACGAGAGTTTGTCTAGTGTATTAGCATTTGCATGGCCTCGGAAAATGTTGTTTAGAGCTTTTCTGAAATAACGAAAACTAGCTTTTCCAACATTTCCTGAGAGACAACCAATTAGACCCATTTGCAGATTCCCTAGAATCCTTGTATTCTCATTTTGTGCAAAACAACTACTAGCAAATAGTAAAGTCGAATGGACAGTGGATCCATTACGATGTACATAACATGTTGATGCAACATGTTTGCTAACAGTAACAGCATTAGTCGTCAATAACCTTGATGATTTTATATTCAACTAGCCATGTATAAGTGCATATTGTGCACAGTTCAATGCCTCGTTGATCCGTAAATTTCTTTTGAATATACTTTTAGAATAACCGAGGGCATATTTTAAGACAGCAAGACTATTTTTGTATCTTAAAAAATAACGTATCACTGCAAATATATATATATATGAATGCGATATAAATAATTTTTTTTCTCAAATTAAATTCATTTTATGATGATTTATATAAATATATCAAGACGATACCATTTAGATTTAACCCTCGTATAATTTGAACTTCTGACGATAGTATAGCGTCTGCAACTTGAAATTAAATTTACAATATCAGACACGTTTTATTTAATCAAAACCTCGACGACGAAAGCACCCTGCCGTCAAGGGTTTGCACGGAACAGTTTTCATGGTAATACCCACAACTGATCGACCCATTAAATCGGGACAAAATGATTCTCAAATTTTCACGGGGATATTTAATTTATACATATACATTAAATTTTCGATAGCAAATATTAAATTCTATCATGATTCAATAAGATGACAATTTTTTTTCATATTTGAACAACAAGTTTTAGGAATGAAAAATTCACGTGTATTGCTGCAAATATCTTGTATATATAAAATATTTTGTCGTTTATTAAATATAATTCTTGGTTTCATGAAAGATAAAATAAGAAACTCAGAAAGGATATAAGACTTCTTAAAATTATTACGAGCTAAAAGAGCGAACAAGGATTTCATTATCACTGTTTCATTAGCATTCTTATTTTTTTCTTTTATACTTAATTCCATTATGCAACTGTGTTTGCTACCAACTTTTATAAATACTAATGAAAGAAGAAGAAAAAAATTAATTAGTAGCATTTTTAAAAATAATCATATCTTCCATATTTCAAAAAACAAATTATTTAATTATTTTAATTAATAAGCTTGGGAATACTATTTTTTTTTTTTATCTATTCAGTATTTATAATATCCTTGAAATTCAAATAAATGGAAAAAGCCTCTTTTTAAGATTCTGTAAAAGTAACAAAACATAAAACTTTCTTTGATCTTTGTACAAGGACATTGCGAAAATGACAAAATTGTTTTATCTAAGGGATTTGATATTAACTGTATTCCTTTTGATGATGCTCCCTTGGAGGTTTTCGTGGCATCAAAAATCTTAAGGCCAATATCGTTGAAAACACTCTTAATGGTGAGACGACTTATATATTACAAAATCTTTATTTTTCATTAAAGCAACGATACTGTGAACCATGTTATTTGCATTTAATGTTTTACTATAATTAAATTTTTTTTTAAATACTCAAGTTTTTAAAAAGCTTTAAATATTTCAAATGAACAAACGATGTATAATTTTTCTCATTTTGAAGATATTCAAAAGTTGTTAATTCGTATTAAGAGCATAGAATGACTAAAAAGATATACAACGTCTAAAAAGTTGAAACATTAGTAATAATTTTCTACTTTTGCATTTGTTAACAAAAACAATTAACAATAAAAAGTCTTATGCTGTCACGCGGTCTCCTAAACGCTCATATATATTACCAATTGTTTATCATTGTTACTAACAAACGCAAAAGTAAAAAATTAAATAAAAAAAATTTTTCTGTAATTATAGAAATGTTTTCTAATCCATGGATATTTCAAAAATACTGTGCTCCGAATATTTATTGTAATAAAAATTTTCAAAACTTTGGTAATTTTTGAATTTTACATATTCAAGCTTTTTTTTTCATTTTCAATGATTTTTTTTACAATAAATATTCGTTGCACAGTACTTTTGGAATATCCATTGAATAGAGAAGATCTTTAACTACAGAAAAATATTTTTCATTCAGTTTTCTACTGTTGCGTTTGTTTATAACGATAATAAACAATTGGTAACATAATAAGCGTTTGAGAGACCGCGCGACAGCATATGAAAGTGTAGCTGTTTAAAAATTTGTTTGCTAAAACTTTTGCGGACATTTTAAGGAAAATACTGCTGTGCGTAACTTATTTTAATGATCGCGTGAGATCTCCTCATTTGTATATATATATATATATATAATTATAGGGACGCAACAAACATTATTTATCTTCGTCAGGTTTTAAACATTGGCACGCTTCTGCGTACCTGACACAGATGAGCGCTTAGCACTTTGCGACTATTCTCATCGATATGATTTATTGTCGGCATTAGACATAGTCAAACCTCTTTGTAGAGCGGTACAACCTCAAGGTTATTAATGTTTTTTTATATCTGTCCTTTGTCAAGATTAATTATTTCATATTTCTTCATAATTCATAATCTATCATTCGAACAATATAAAATATAATGGTGAGAAAATAGAGTTGCGTTGTAAATATATGTGATGCGATTATATTTTCCCTCGCATAAAAGCAATTTTAGATAATGTGTTGTTATATTCGATCGTTTTCAAGTGGTTCAAATGATGATGCATGACTATTTTGATATGTCAACGTCGATCATTCAAGCAAATTACAACTTCCTTTCATTGAAATTACAACAAAAAATATTTACATTTAATCATATAGTCCAAAATGTTTTATTTTCAATTGATGAATTATATTCATTTCTTTTTTTTTTTTTTTTTTGAAACTAGAATAATGCTTGGAATAGTTAAAATATATTTTTATTTAGTTCATCTAATTTATCAAATTATAATTTGGATTAACCAATTTTTATACGTCGAATCGTAAACGGATTCAGTCATGCATTGAAGTTCAAGTTACGAAGATTCGCTTTGACTTTTTGCATTTTAGTATAAATCCAAATGTAACGTTCTCAAATCAAAGCCAGTTGCCGTGAACAAGGAACTCAAGCATATACAACAATCACAGCTCAGTGAATTCACGGAAGTAATATATAGTAAAATATAAATAAATATAAAAAATATTTATACACATATATACTTAAATGACCATTTAAAAAAATGACAATTTAACAATAGTATCATTTTTTTTTAAATTTTAATATTGTAAATAAGTCGAAATGAATTATTTAAACTCGGTATTTTTGGGAGATTAAATCCATGAACACAATGAAATTGAAATGGATCTGGGTCAATTTTATTTTACCGCATAGATGCAAACATAAGCATATTTCTAACAGATAACTCAGTTAGCATAGGTTATTCGGTGGTCCATTGGTCAACCCAGGTTAGCTGACCAACCAGTTAGACTTCATTGCCGGTGTAAAATACTACTTGGCTATGCTCCAAAATCGTACGTCATTTTTGTTCATACATAACTCTGATATAGCTCTTTTGCCATTTTATTTGAGGCCTCGCTTTATGTCTTGTCGTCCAATTATCATTCTTTTTCCAATACTTGCTGGACAGTAGTTTGAAAAAATTATCGTAAATGTTTTTTCTGAACTTAATCATCATCAACAATATTTGTTAATGAATTTAATCTCTGATGCTGATCATACAGAGATCTCTTTCCTTGGCGATTTCAAATGTCTTTATGTATTATTGCTTCTAAAATGATTAAGCTGCGGTGCTGTTGTATATTGTTTATGCTGATTTGTATAGATATATATTAATACAGGCATTATTATTTTCAACGTCGATTGCATGGATGGCCAACAAAGCAACCCAGAACGTCCTGCTTATGACGTTTATCATAATTTATTGCTTTGTACAATATACTGCAGCTCAACCGGTCTCATTGATCGTCTGTTTTGTTTCCGCTCATTTATTTATTTTAATCATTTAACATATGCCATTGATAATATAGATATATCTTTTAAAAAATATAAAATATAATTTACAGTAAAATTTAAACGTAAAAAAACCATGAATTATGTTTTTATAATTATTGTTTATTTTTTTTCTCTTAGTTTTATGACTTTTTAATGTATTATTATGATTTAAAAAAATAAATAAATAAATTACGACTGCAAATTATCCAATAAATACAAAGTAATTTTAATAGAAGAAATTTTTAGTCGAAAAAAAATTCAAAAAATATATAAATAATTGGAATGATTTAAAGAATTTATGTCTGATTGCTGCTTAAAAATTTTGTTGTATATATATTTTTTTTCGGTAACTCGTATAATTTTGACATGCACAACAGTAGCAAAATAAGTTAAAAAATAAAATGCAAAGATACCGGTTTCTCCACCTCCAATTAATATAATTCCCGAGCACACATGAAGATGAACTGTGCAATCTTGTCTTTCGGCAGCTTCGTATTACGAATTATTTGCCAAGTCTGCCTACTGGGTGTCAGATTAAATCAGCAACCCTGGTCTTGCGAAATACTTCTCACTGTTGAGTCTTTCTCGTGCATTCACTTGGTGTAACACCCAATGGACTTTTCAACACGTACCA
Organism: Aphidius colemani; assembly: GCA_030523065.1. Lineage (NCBI taxonomy): Eukaryota > Metazoa > Arthropoda > Insecta > Hymenoptera > Braconidae > Aphidius > Aphidius colemani. Next base: position 16,006 of record JAPYYR010000497.1, read on the forward strand.
AAATTGTTCATGCCAACTTTCGACACAAAAGCGATTTAGTTTGGGGCAGTTGATCGCCTTTGCACGTTTTTCTTTAAAGATGTATTTATCAAATTATAATTTTTCACGTAAACCAATATGCTGTGACGCTTCATCTTCGATCTCTTTTTTTTTCAATGCATGCTGACTACATAAATACTAACTGATAAACCGTAAGATTAATAATTGGTGCTTTTATCAAAATATCTGGAAAACGTTATGTCTTGAATAATCAATAGATACTAAATAATTCAAATTCCACTAACTAGAAATATTAAAAAAATATCAATTTGAATGAACAAAACATTGTGGAATACGTTTGTCAAATTGCTACTTTTGTATTTTATCGGTTCATTTATTTATAAATATTTTAATTAGGGTATATATGCATATTACAAAGCATACAAATTTTATATAATGTGATAGATATATATGAATATTGTACACAGGCAATAATAAAATGGACAAGTTAATTTACAGCGAACAAATATGTGTAGATAGGTTTAAGAGATACAAAGAGCACATAGCAAAATAAAGAGTGGAACAGAGAGAGAGAGAGAGAGAGAGAGAGAGAGAGAAAGAGATAAATATTTAGAGTATATTGCGATACATTGCTGTATGTTGGATTATTCAATTGTTATTAATCGTTGCAATTACGATGTAAACGCATATATACACTACTGGTGCCAAACATTGGTAAACCTAATTATGCTCAACTGTATCAACCACGAGCTCTCTAATTACTTCTCAATCGTTCGATAAATAATATTAAACTACACTTTATCACTTATTATATATAAACTAGCTGTAAACATAATGTGTGTGTTTGTGTTTGAATCATTTATAAAAATTCTGCTTCGTTGAGTGTATATGGCTTTCTATAAACTCTCATTATGTCGTGAAGATGGGGTGGTGGCTTAAGTGGTACCTAAAAAATGGAGAATTTCTGTTGTAAGTTGGAATAAAAAAAAAAAAAACAAATATTACTCAGCAAGAACAATGCTTTGGTTACGCTGTTTTAACCTGGGCTACAAGACTGAAGAAAGCCTTAATAAGGTCCATGCTTAGGTCATTTATAAACATGGCTACCAGGATATGTCGATGGATTTTAGATTTTTTTTCATTTTTTTATTATTTTTTTAATTTCCAGCAATTATTTTAGTTCTCTATTTAAATTTAGATAGCGTGCATGAAAACTTGATTCAAATATATACTACAGCAGTTCATTTACGCTTCAATGAATCTTGGATTATGTTTTTTTTACTGCAACTACAAATTAAATAATTAATAGTATGTATATCATTAATACATATCTTTCAAATACTTTTTTCATGTTTGAAAATAAAATAAAAACAAAAAAGTATAACTGGTTTCGACGGTACTCTCATATCCAATTTAATCACTTTTGTCTGTGTCGTCAAAGATAATGAAGGAGAAATTAATTAATCATTAATAATAAATTCATTTTACAATCGTTTCATCGTTTCAAAGAAAACCTCTCGATAATTTTAAGTGAGTGTGCTTGATAAATTCCGAAAATTCTTTCAAGTCTTGTCATCCAACAAACATTTAAATCTCACGGGACCATCGAAGTTTAAATTATTTTTTTTCTTTCTCAAGTAATTTTATGTTTTTTAAATTAACAATAAAATCATTGACTGGCTAATACAATCAACAGCATTTAATATTTGATGAAAAAAGAAGAAAAAAAAAAGAAACACTGATTCTGTTATGCATGAAAAACAACAAAAAATAATTATAATAAATTTCGGCATGGATAAAACTGGATGAATAAAAGCAAATTAAAGTTAAAATGATCAGGTTGACGAGCATCAAAAAATGTTGAAATAGTAAGAGAGTGTGCGTATCAAGTTGAACATTTTTATGCAAGCGATGATCATTAATCAATCACCCCGCGGGGCCAGGGTTGAGAGGATGATCACTGACACGAAGAAGAGATTACGAAAAGGCAAAACATAAAAGAAGTTCAATAAATATTGTTTTTGCTACAAACGACGTTGTTTTGTGTTACTTGATCTTATTCACTGGCCATTTCCAAGTAACCAAGCTATGGAAAAACTATATACAGCATCAATACTCGGACAGTGCTCCCATAAATGAGTATCTCATTGTCATCATGGCCACGTATAATAAAGTCTGTGTTATAGCACCGGCAAAAAAATAAATAAATAAAATACAGAAATTAAAAATTATAAAGGTACATAAATTCACCGAAGAAAAAATCAATTATAGAATTTAAAAAGATTACAAGAAACAATAAAATAGATGCAATGATTTTTTGTGTAATTGAGTATAAATGATGTTTAGTGAGCCTAAGTAAACAAGTTCGTTGATAGAAAAACTTTCTGTTCGCTTGATAAATACTTGAGTTTAATTTTTTATTTTTATTTTGTGGTCTTTATTGCTGTTGAAGAGATCCTTTCTCCTTATTCTGAGAGTAAAAACCCAAGGGAATCATTGGTGCAAGCATAACACTACCAGCATAGCCAGTGGTGGACAGCACCATTTTCAGTACTATGATCAGTATACTAAAGTAGATATACAAGAAGAAGTTACATCTTATCCGCAAAGCTTTGCCAAGGCCATGGAGACCTTATTTCGCGTTCTCAGAGGATTTAGCGGCCCTCTACTCGAATGATGGCGTTAATAACAATTCACACAACGTTTCACTAGCGTATGTACACAGGGGAACAGATAGAAATGACAATATACTATATGCACGGACTTAATTACTTACTGTCTGAAGCCCTAGATGTTATAGCCTCTTTACTTACCTGAAACATAAAAACAAAAAATATATAAATTAAGTTTTCATATTAGAAATTTGTATCACAGTTAATTAATTATCAGAGTCAGATGCTAGTAAATTAATAATAACAATTTGCGGTAAAATTACCATTATAAAAGTAAATTATATAATAAAAATAAATCACCTAATGAATACAACAGTTGTCCTAAGTGTTTAAATTATCGTATTGGTTGTCATTGTCTCTTTCACTTACTCTCGAATGATTATTCTAACTTGCCTTTAACTTACACACCCACAATAATAAGCATTTTGTTTTATTATTTATTGACAGATTAATACTACAGCTTAGAAATACTATATAGTTTTAACTGCAATCGATCGATGTTAATTGGTCCATTGGGAAAAGTTTATGTACAATGAAGCAATTATTCGTGCAATGTTTTTTTTTATTTTTCGACGTAATTTTTTCTCAACAATACTGTTAAAACAAATGCTCCAACTCTTCTCGTTATAATTTTTTAACTTTTTTTAATTTTATTATTTTCTTTTGAATAGTTTTTAAATCACACTGAATAATTGCTCAACATTTAACTTTATACCTGACGAATTTATATTTTAAATTCAACAATTTGTAAAGAGAAAAAAAATCTCAGTTTGATTCAAAGTGTAATAAAGAAAAAGTTTGAAGTAATAATCATTAATTTTGTTACCACACTATTAAATATAAAGCTCTATTTGTTTATTTGTCTATTAAAATAGTAAGTAAATGAAATTTCATGTATATGGTTTCATTTCCAGTTGATTTTAAACTAACATATTTAGATTTGAGTTAATTAAAAGCTTCTTTTGTTATAAAATTAAATATAAAAATATCTATATTGTGGTGAGGTTTGGCCAATTTCTACAAGGTAACAAATGCACCACCGGAAACAGTGCAGTATTGTTCAGTTATAATAAGGTATTTTAATTGGTAGTTGTTATTATGTTGAGGTATTTGGTTACAACCGATCGGTATAACTGAGAGTATGTTTATTGGAAACTTTCGCGCGTTTAATGTGTGCTCTTTGCGTATATATAGAGGCAAATGGTTGAGGTGAATACAGATTCAAACCCCAACTGACCAAGGGTCAACCAATGCCACCCGGTTTAAAACCATGTATATACGTTTTCAAGTACTTCGCAACAGATTAATTGCGTACCGCTAAAGATTTATCGAGCTGTGATTCTGTAACGGTATTTCTGGCGTTTTTTGTTCACGTTATTTTTCAGTACCAATTACTAATTGCAACGACAATTCTAGAAAGACCAATTTGGAATTCAGCACATTGGTGATTTGACAAATTTACGAAATATTTATCTTTGAATAATGTTTAAACAAAAAAACTTTGGATAATATATTTAGAAACAACTAATTGGCTCAATAAAATTAGCTCATTTCAAAACGTACATGCCACTAATAATTCTAATTTCGATATAGATAAAAAAAAGAAAAGGGAAATTGTTGAACGATCAAGGTAAAAACACAAACCCTATAAAACAGACAGCCGAAAGCTCCAATGCAATCAATCTACTATTTATCACAAAATAAACTGATAGGACTGCTTGTCATTGTTCTCGATATTGGTTTTCGATTTTCGTCTATAGACATATGTAGAGTTCCTGGAAAGCACTTTACTAAAAAATTTCTAGGTAACTCAAAGTCTAACGAGTGTGTATGTGCATAGCATGTCAGGCCAAGTATTTAATTGAAGAAAAATAAAAAAAGAATCAAATTGAAAAAAATAAAAAAATAAACTGTCAAGCCTTTGTTCATCTACATCATAATTGCATATAGTTTTTGAGAGCAAAAATAAAAAAATTCCGTTCGCACAGAGAGTTCTTTATGGAGTGATTATACTTTGTGTTTAAAACACACGTGTCAAAAAAAGAAAAATATCTTGTTGATTATATTTTTTTTTTGTTTTGATGCCATCAGAAATTAATTTTTAAAATATTGATTGTCTGTCAACATTAATAATAGACTACTATTATAATAAAAATAACATCTCATGTATATAGCTAAATTGTTCCAACATAAATGATAAAATGACAATTTTTAATTTAAAAAAAAAAAGACATAAACAACATATTTAGTTGTTCAAATTTTAATTGTTTGGTTAAACAAATATGTTATTAAAATTTTAAATGGAATATTATTATTCTGTATCAAGCTGAGCATGTGACGTACTAACAAATCTTTTGTTTGAAAGTGTCAAATACAAAGTATAACGAAGTAACAATGTAGTCTGGCTTTCAGCCTCATCAAGTCCAGCTTTTTTGTTTTTCATACACTACACCTTGTCCAATCACGAAACAAGGTTAAAAGCCTCTAGGCGTTATCATTGAAAATATGTATATGCAATTTTTTTTAGTTTAAAACTCTATCCATATAATTTATAAAAAAAAAAAAATTGAATACAAATGATGTCATGTATAAATATAAACAAATAAAAGTATTTTTTTGATTTTTTAATTGGTTAATTTTCACATTTTACTGTCTAATGTATTATTATCCAGGTGGATCTATCGTGTGGGGTTAACATTGCGGCGTCATTGATGGCAAACCTCTCTTCTGATTCTCAGATCGATAATACTCAATTCTTTTTCACTCGCATACGAAACCCAAGTTAAAAGCAAAAGCGTCGGCTAATTAAAATGATTTGGTACGCAGTTAATCTCAGTTGTCACTGTTTGTATGTTGTAAATAAATATACTGTAATGAATTTGTATAAATAACATGCATTATATCAAGTATCGATAAATTAATTAATAAATTGGATGAAAAATTATTGTAAAGCTTAAACAACAATAACCATCATAAATTTAATAATTAACAAAATCAAAATAATATTATTCGGATGTAAAATATACAAAATTTAATTTATAATTTAACTTATCACAAAGTTTCGAAGCTATAATAAATGCATCAACTGTTTATGATTATTAGTTGAGTTGATTTCGACTTTACAAAGTTAATAAAGATGCAGATAAATAATTTCTTGATTAAACTTTTTGGACTTGGACTCTATATATATATGCAAATACAAAGACATACGTATACAACAATCAAGTTAGTTCAATCGAATTTGTTAAGTCTTTGAGAACAGATTGTGTTTACAATTGTAATCGCAATGTGACACACTGTCGATTGTAGATTGTCTGAATTAGGGTTAGTTGAATCCACGTGCAACTAAGTGCTTGAATAATTAAGTACAGAGACTACATCGCCTTGCATTGTCTTATCTGAGCCTCTAATTTAACCGTTTCTATCCTTCAGCTTCATCTATCCCATCAATTGCTTTGAATTCAAGTACCAAATTTCCCAACAAAACAACAAAGAAAAATGACTATAATAACAAAAATAAAATAACTTTACATCTACATAACTTTTACTTCATATAATTTGATTAGTGGATCTATTGGCAACGTGTGGATATAAATTTTTTAACAAGAGCATCGTGTGTACTGTATACTTTATATGATATAATTTGTAAAGAACAAAAGAGGTAAAAATAAAACAACACTTGATTTTCATCAGACACGACTTATATGGCTCAATGCCAGTATATTCAGTCAATATTCTCTGCTGATTATCAACACAGATGCTTCCGTTTATTCTATAACGCTTGAGATAATCCTTCCGTTGTTTTGTGATTGTGGTTGCAACTTTTAAACTAAAATATTGAAATATTATGGCAAATTTGCGGAAGAACAATGCATAAAGTTTGAGAATGTAATATTTGTTGCGAACTCAACGAACGATCTCATGAAACACAAAACTTTATTAATGCAGATATTCATTATGTGTTTTGGGTCGACTTTAATGATTACTGATTAAATTTGAAAATTGATATTGAAGAAATTATGTCATATTTACTGTTCATTGTATTCAATTGAATGTTTTAATATAAAATTTTTAATAACATGTATAAATTTACAAAATAAACTAATATGTTTATTGTGTACAAAATTAATGATGGGAAAATAATAGCTGACATGAACCCTTCTCATTCAAAGTGGATCGAAATTTTGTTAAAATTGTAATTGAATATGGGAACAGTCAGTTTTGTTGGTTGAGTATATGGGAAATGGCTTCACCTTACCTCATTATTGGACTTTTAAACCGAGACTGCGTAACACGCATACAAAAGGGGAATTTAGTATTAACTGTAATACAACCCTCTTTAACCATTACGCAGACTGCTACCGAAAATTATTTACCTTGCATAAAATAAAAATATACAAAATAAAACAAAGAGAAAACAAAAAAAAAACCCCAACAATTACAAAACTAAAAATCAACATCTGATGGAAATAAACAACTTTTTTATTTTGATACTCTCAAGCAAGCAAATAAGCGAATAAGCTAGTTTCATGTTGAATTAAGTGTTTATCTTTCAAGCCACCGTATATAACAAAGATGAAAGAAAACACATGGTCAAAGCCAAAGTGTTTTCGTTTGCTCGTATACTGTTTGTCGATTCATCTCCATCTTCTACAAATATAGAAATCATCGTAATTATTTTTCTTTATTTTCTTTTTCAAACATTTTCAAAATAAATAAAGCCCGAAAAAATAAATTAATATCTTATATCAAATAGATATTACTCAAATAAATTTAATTGAAATAATACGGCAAAAATACGATTAAAAAAAGAAAATAAAAAAAATCATTTGAAAAATGAAATTAATTATGTCGAGATATAAAACATATTTGCATTTGTGTGACTACAGTATGCATACCCACAGGGCAATGGCAATCATTCACAATTTTGATTGAGTTTGTGCTAATTGGAATTTCGTTAGTATTGAAATAAAAGTAAAAAGATATTGAATAAAAATATCCGCATATATTCATATATACACACAGAGAACATTGAGAGTTGCAGTGATTGTGGTAAACAACACGACCTCAATAATTTTTTTATAATTACATAAAAGTGACTATTACAAAAAAATAATACAGAAATGTTAATATTATTTTTCCATTAGCTATAACCTCATAAATATTGTGTTTTATATAATCCGATATTTTTAAATAAACATGTTTATGAGAATAGAAAAAAAAAAAAACCTACCAAGCTGACAAAATAAAATTTTTATTATACACTGTAAAGTATTCTGTAAATAGAAAATATTATAAAAGATATATTCATATGGTCGTCTTTTGCCCGACATTGACGACGATAGCAAGTACTTTTATCCTCCCTTACTTGGGAGGCCTTTCCACTTATGTGCATAAGACTGCAATGTATTGCACCAACCAACCAGCTCAGTCACCCCCTGTCTGTCTAGACACTCTTCTACTCTACAACAGCTCTTCCTCCTCTTTTACCTCATTTTACATCACACTATCTATCGTTCTCTTTTTTTCCTTTTTTTTCTTCAATTCTCTTTATCCATCTCTCTCAATGACTAAATGTCTCTTTCGTTTTCTCTAGCGCTTCCCTTGCACCCCTTTTTTTTCGCGTATTCATATGATGCACGTAGGCTCTACTGGTGCCTCATTGCCATATACGACCCCTTAATACTTTTCGCTCTTTCATATAGCAACGAAGGCGTTGAGTATGTCGAAAACACATATGACCACCATTATAAAAGTGAAACTAGAAGAATATATGTAAAAAAGATTGCTCGAAAACGCATACTGGTAAAAACCTAGTGTTAAAAAAAAAAATGACAAGGATAAAATATATAAACACATCAAGGGCTACAAGTCAGGGATCATGTATGCACAGTATAAGCTACAGCAAGTTATTCGTCATTGAGAATGCACTGAAGAGGTGAAGAAAGAAAAACTGAAGGGAATGGAATAAGTGTGCACATATATCTTCTATATCGTATATATTGATGCATTGAATAAGAGTCACCCTTTTTTCAGTTTCTGGCTTCGTCGACCACGCCTTTTCAACCCTTTTATTTACAATATACACCCTTTGCCTGATGCATATACGTCATTCACACACACACACTACAGTTATCTCCATCTTATTTTATTTCTAGATATTTTTTTTTATTCAAGATATCCTTTTATGTTTTTTTTTTATCTTTGTATCCTCAAGATAATCATTATAATGTCGATGATGATGTTGTTGTTGTTGTTGGATGATTATGATCAACGCAATAACGTGATATACTGAGTGGTGTTTTATCATTAATGGTAATTATGTGATTGAAATCAACGTTGTAGAAACCGTAATAAATATGTAAAAAAATTGAAAAATAATGCCAGTTGAGTTGAATAGAATATTGCAGAAAAAAAAAGCTTCATTAAGATGTTTTTTATTTTTTAATTATTTACATACCCAGAGTGTATAGACAGATAATCATGGGAAAATAAAAATAAATGTAGTCAATGTGGTAAGGCAAAATCAGCATGAATATGTGATATAAAATATTGTGGCAAGTGCAATGTCAGAATATTATTATTGAAGATAGTTCAGATGACGTCTTGCACTTGCGCGAACTCCTTGTCAAAACAACTGAAATTTCATCTAAGCTTAACTTTACTCTCGTTTTGCTAAGCCAACCCTTTATACTGACATCTAGTCAACGATAAAACACATGTGCCATCGTACCAGAAAATTTTGTGAGATAAAACTTGTCTATGTACTGCTATACTGTATTGCTTAGAAAATATATATACTAAACTTTGTAATATGAATAAATTTAAAATCACATTTTTATACAATAAAATACATCAACTTGATATTGGATTTTTTTCCCCTTCTAAATTTAAAACAATAATAAAATTGAATATAAATTATCAATCGCAGTCAATATATTATATTCATATTAGTTTATTATTATCAATTAACTTTTTGAAAATTTTATCATCATCAAGCCTGTAGCATTTGAAAACGAACATCGATAAAATCATATAATAATTTGAAATCCTCACACTGGACCGTGATGAAACATCAACCCTGGAATTGATAGCCATGATGCCCTTATCTGCTTGCCTGCAGACGATTCCCTATATGAATTCTATGTACACATGAATATCCCCGAAAAATCCCGCAGCTTTTTTTTTTTTTTTTATATCAAGTTAAACATATTTTTAAATATATTTTCAAGTATTCAAATTTTTAGTCTATTGAAAGTTAAATATATATTTGCTGATTTTGCAAATTTTTTGTTTTTTTGTATCTAGTCTTACAACTAGCAACAGAAGATCACACCCGTCACCAACAAACATACACGATTGAAACTTGGCATTGACACGTCAGCATCAAATATATTTTTTCCCATTTCCGTATACCAACACTGAATAAAAAATAAAAAAAATATGACGAGTATATTGTGAAAATAAATCTTTACTTGCTACATTATTTTATTTCCCCGTCAGCAGATTTGTGGTTGATTTATATGTTGATTGACTTTTAGCTTTATGGAAATACAAAGCTCATTGTCATAATAATTGTTGTTTTATAATATAATTTGAAACCTGATAAATATTGAAATATAATTTATATTTTCCTGACAATAATTGATATTAATTTTGGAGAGCTTATGATATGTTATTTACAACAAACGTCAAACAACAATATACTAATTATTATTTCACTAGTATTATATTTTGAGAGATATTCAAGTCTCGTTATATAAAAGTAAAAATTAAATTGTGTAATTCATGTTCACTTTGATGCTTGAAAATAAAGTGTACACCTGCATTCACTCAAAATGTTATACGGCCATTATATCCTCTGGAGATGCCAGACGTTAGGAAGGTAGTTGTCAGAGAAACGACATAAGATGCTAGTAGTTCATCTTGTTTCAGTGGTAAAAGAGAAGAACAGAAGGATAGGAAAACTATATGTTACATTGCTTTATGATATATGACAATATCTTTCCACTCTGGTCTTTTGAATTTTCTGTACTATCTTCATCGTGCTATTTTATTTTTATTTTGTTTTTTTTTATTTACAACACCCAGAGAGTGAAAATTTAAAGCTGTTCTTGGAATATCGTAAAGAATATGTTCTGATGAACGTGGTGCACTCAAGGATGACAGTAGTTGCGTGAGAAATTGAGACTTGAAAAAGGTAAAAAAGTTTTATATATATAACTTTGAACAATATTCCTTCATGATTTTATCTTTGTTTGGTTCTCTTGAAAGATTTTCACTCTTCGTCATCGAAGCAAGCGCGAAATAATTTTTTTTTTTTCTTTTCAGGGGCCAACAGAGAAAAAAGGGATTGAATTTCCGATTGAGGATAGCTTGGATATCGTAAAGAAGATTCTCGAGTTACCATGGCATCTCTCGCCTACATCCCATCGCTACCAAGGATTTTAACCATGTCAGCCTACTGGATAAACAACTTCAGCATATATATTATTATATTATTAATATAATTCACATACAATTCACGGACGAGAGAACAACGATGCTATATACCATTAGGGATAACAAATTTTTTGTTTTTAATCCTATATTTATTTCATCTTAATATTTTCTATTTATTTCTTATCTTCATCCTTGGGTTTTGATTTATTTTTTTTTTCCTTGGATACACGTAGATTGAGCCAAGAGAAATACGCCCGTCAAGATGTTTTTTTTATATTCATTTTTTTTTTTTTGTCAGTGACGACGAAAGAACACGAAAAATATTTTATCGAAAGCTCTTGGATTCAACTACCATGCAACACTACACGGTTAAAAATCTTGGTACTTTTCATCTTTAAAAATCATAGAATTTTAAAATGAAAAAAATATAAAAAGTAAATATGAAAATTTGATAATACGGGTTTTTTTAAAAAAAAAAAACATATGTTTTCATAGTTTATTTTTTTGTTAAGTAATGTAAACTTTAAAAGTATATGCATAAATTTGGTAAGTCTCGGCAACATTTATGGGACTTCACTTGTCATGTTTCAATGTCTAACAAACTCATCTAGAATATATTTTGCGTATATATATATTGCGTTATATATTACGTTGCGAGCTAAAGTATTTCATTTATCATGTTTAAGATTACTGATACCACTCAGAGATTAGATGCTCGGGGACATTTGTAGAATAACAGTTAGGCAATATTACTCAGCACTTTGAGATGAAATTGATATAGTGAATACTATCAGCTCATCTCATTCAACATCACTATTAAATGATAATACCTACACCATATAGTTTCCGATGAAATATCGAGACACTTAATAATACTGTTGTGATAAAAATAAATATTTTTTCAATGACTAGTGACATCAAAATAAATAATTAAATAAATATCGTCTGCAAATATATTTTAAATCTTTAAATTGGAAACTTCATATACCATCTTATTCAGCTCAGCGAGTTTAATCTGAGAATAATAAATTTCGATTGGGTCCGTTGCGAGGGAAAATTCGTCGGTATCCGTGCCAACACCCTTATTTTTTTTTTTTTTTTTTTTGCATCATATCGTCATCATTGTGCCACACAAAATACGAATAATAGCTGCCGGCATATCCAACAACGACAAAAAATAAATACGTCTATGTACGTGCGTGGTTTCATGTGTGTATATAAAAAAAATAATACAAGAGAGTTAAAAAAATGAGAGAAAGAGAGAAGAAAAAACATTGACATGGTAGCTGCTCGTTATTATTACTTGATGAGCCCAGGAGCGTCATCGAGTAGATTTTTTATTTTTTTTTGACACGAGAAAGATTGTCCCAGGAGAAAAATACATGTATGAGAGAAAACTCTGGTGCAGTTAATGTACTAGAAAGAAATGACTGGATTTCATGTGATTTCTTTTGCAAAAA